>JACBWW010000049.1:2318040-2405444 GCA_020086605.1 Lanius collurio
CACTGCAAGGTGGCCAATTCTCACAGTGGGCAGAAGATAAAGGAATGGCTCACTCAGCTAGAGCAAGACAAGATTGATGGAAAAAAAGTTTTAGATGACAACCTGAAAATGAAGTTGATCTAAAAAGGGACATGCCTCAAAAGACTGGAATTTCCTATGTTCTCAGAATTAAAAAGCTATTAACAAAGCATTTTTAAGAGTATTTTATCTGGTATATCATGGAATAAAGATCTAGATATAGGCAGTAATTAAAGATCAACTTTGATTTTGATAATCCTTTTTAATTGCTTTTTTAATTGTGAAATTTTAAAACATTTCTGTGAAGTGCTCTGTGGAAAAAAACGCTGATGTAGAGAGATTAACTAATCAAGATCGCTCTATTCTGCTTGAATAACTAGAAAGGAACTTTGAGTGGGTAAGTGTAAAATAAATCTTCTAACTAATGTATGGCTCCATGTAATCTCATCTCACCTTCTGGGAACAATGTATAACAAATTAAGCTTGGATCATGAAATGTCATACAAATCTGGCAGTGAGATTTCATTTGGAGGGAAGAACTGCTATTCTCTTGGTTCTTAACAGCCATAGAAAATTTCAATTATGTGAGCATCTTGACAAATTCTACCTCCAGGGTATGAAGGATTTTAGAAAAGTTTTCTGTAACCAGTTACAGTGTCCCAAAGAACATTGACTGGTTTTACCATCTTGAGTTGTACCTATTTGCAGTTTGCCTCATGGATAAAACAGCCTCAATAGAAGATGTGTATATAAAGTAAAATACTAATAGGTTAAAGTTTTATGTGCTATAGTAAATGTCCTCAAAAGAAGCAGTAAAATAACCATTACAATAATAGCAAAGGATCTTGTTTTGTCTTCTTCAAAATCTCATGAACACATAAAGCACTTTATACACACTTAAAGTTGAATATCATTAGATCATTAAGAATGGAATAAGAGGACAGAGAGAGAGGAACACACAGTGAAACTGAAAATTTATACAGAAGGGATTGGAGTGAGGACAAAGCAGATGAAGCAGAAGAGAAAAATTGTAACAGGGAAATATGTACATATGTACATAATACATACCAGATATGTATAGTAAGATTGGGTTTTCCATTTGATTCTTCTATTTCTTTTATACAGAATTGATTTCAATAAAAGATCTGGTAATTGTATTAGATAGTGGCATGTGCTTGTTTTAAATAATTAATTCTTGCAGCCTTGAGAGAAACATAACTTAAGTCAGAGACAAATATGTTCAATCTGTATGAATTGGGTAAACTCTGGACATAATTAAGATAGAAAAAAAGAAAAAAAAGGTGAGACAAAAGAATATATTGATAATGATGGCTGAGAATCTGCAGGAAGCTATTAAGGCCTTTTACATCCTCATCAAGAGCAGCCGAGTGAAAGTTCTGCTTATGTGAGATTGCACATTTGTGGTGCTCCAGGAGACAGATGTCATGACTTTTCTTTAAAAGGTGACAGGATGACTTGGCATCAAAGCTTGAAAACAAAGCAAATTCGCAGTGTAAGACAAGAAGGGTTAATAATTGCAAAGTATAACTTAATAATGCATAAATGTATACATTTCAAAGAGAATGACCCACAGAAATCACAGGGAGAGAAAAGCAGAGAAAGCTCTTAAATGATGGACAGAGATGGGCTGCAGTGAATAATCAACAGTCCCAAGGAAGAACTCACAGGATGAAAATCCTGTAAAACTGATGGTCAAAAATAGGGTTTATTTGGACAAATTTACATTGGCATTGCTACTGTCATGTCAGTTTTCTCAGGGAGTTGTTGTGAATGGCCATGTAGTAGATCCCTTCAAAAAAGTCACAGAAAAGGAGTTGAGTGGTTCCTTTTATACCTGTACAGCTCTTCCATGTGCAAATCAGTCCTGCCAGGTTCTCCTCTTTTCCAGAGAAGGGCTGACATGGTTTATGTCCTGTGAATTCCAATTACTGAGCTCACCTGCAGTAAAGCAGAAATCCCAACTCTGCTGCCCCACGGTTTGGTGAAGTGCTGGGGAATACACTGGCCCCTCAGGTTGGAGTAGGCAGATCTACCATAATTAGCTAAAACTTAAGTTCAGATTTTGAAAATAATGTAAACAAATTGTTCCCAAACCAATTTTATTCACCTCTAACTCAAGCATTACTCTGTGTGTGTCCTGTAATCAGGGCACAGAAGCCCTGACATGGTGAATTCCAGCCTGTGTTCCAGGAATCCCAAAGACTGTGTCTGATGAGTAGCTTGGACCAAATTGCCAGTGGTTGGGGAAGGTGATCTCCCATTCAAATATTGCACGTAGATTCCTAATTAAAACCAAAAAAAAGTAGTATTCTGCAAGCAGAAAAACTTACATCAAACCTCAAATATCATAATAATTTAAAGCACCAACACACACTTTTAGTTTTCATTGGTAAAATCAAAAAGCTTTCATTATTAATTAAGCAGCTAATTTTCTCTTGTTGTACGAAAAGAGGGACAAGCAGCTAATTGCATTTGAGATTCCCTTCAGCATAATTAGATCCAGGCAAATAGATAATTCCCTTGACACCAACAGCATACATCAGACTAGTTTTAAAGCAATCACTTCATTTGTGAGTATCACACCTGTAGTAATTAGGCAAATTTATCTCATTCTCCTAAGGAATTGTTTGTGTAACACAAGGATTATCTTGAAAAATGGACAAATTGAAAGACCATTTGCAAAAATAATAGTATAGTTGTCATTATTAGTAATAATATATTCTATTTTAGTTTTCAAATATAAACTTAAATTACAATGACAAAAATTATATTTAGACTATAATATCTAGGAAAATAGATTTTAGGTCTTGGGATTCAACTACATTTGAAAGCAGGAACTCCATCATGCAAAGTTCTTTAAACTGAAAATTGATTCATAGACTAGAGCAACATTAATCAGAAATTAGTTTTTGAAATGTGTTTTTCTGTAAATATAAAAAATTGAATTTTATCATTCATGAATAATTTTTTTTGTTTTTTTAAATTTGTTTTTAATTTTTAATTTCTTGTCTATATGGATACTGTAAGTATACAGTGTAAAATAGAGTTTAAAATTAGAATTTTAATCAGCTTAAAATATATTTTTTTCAGGAAATTTTTCTTTACAGTCCAGAAACAGAAATTTATTTCTTATTTAAAAGAACTTCATTAACCTTCAAGTTAAAATACCTGCATGTATGTGTGTGTATGTGTGTGAGTATGCATGTAAAGAGAAAGATGGAGGAAAAATTCTAATGGCAGAAAAAGATGTCCTTATATGCCTGAGATTTTAACTGCAACAAACTCAGTTGTACATTTGAACTACAGCTGAGTAAATTGGAGGGTAAGTGAAGGTCAAGATGTGTTGGGACAGCTTAGTGCACATCAAAAATTGCACTTCCTATTGGACTTCAGATTTTAGGAATTTTTTGATTAACACTTGATAACATATATGATTATTTTTAATAATGATCAGAAATTGAAGAAAGAAAATTAATTATTATGGTTGTATCATCCTGCACTGATGAACAAAATTTACCAACTGAAACCCTTCCCAAGAAGTAGAAAAATGAAAATAAATACCTGTTAATAAGCAATCACATTATTTCCACCCAAGATATTACATTATCTAAATATTGGTGTCTGGGGAAACAGCCTGAGTAACAGAACTGGTGCACAGCAAATTCATTCCTGTACCTTGGAATCAGTGCACATCAGATAAGTAAATAATACTCAGTCCTGTTTTAGCCTGGTCTGTGTTCTATGACAATCTGACTTGGAAGAAATGGTGAAATATTCAGAGTATTAAATGGTTTTGATCCATCAATTAGATTGTTGCAGTTTCCACCAGCCAAAAATCCATAATTCCAGCATTATGATAACGTTAAGTCAAATATATCCCCCAAATAAATACCAGTGAGAGAAGAAAGCTTTTGTTTGTTTTGTCTTCTTTTTTTTTTTTTTTTCATAAGTCATTTGAAACTATTAACATTTTTAATCTCTCCAAAATGCAACAAAGAGGAAAAGAAGAACCAGGTGTAGAAGATTCTCTGGCTTTGACAACAGCGAACTTTAACAAAGTTACAGAAAAAAGAAGAAAAGGTTTAATTTCATGGACTTCAAATGAGCAATAACAAATGTCACCTGATAGTCTTTTGCTGATCTCAATGGGATTTGAAGTAAGCTTCTGGAAAAAATATCTTAAAGCAGTCCAAATTCGAAGAGCTTTCAATTTAATGAGAAAAACAAAAATCTCCAGAAAAAGTATTTTCAGCTTGGATTAATCCAAAAGAGTTTCTTTTCTTTTTGTGTGTGAAACAATTGTATAGTTTTAGTGGACAAGTGTTTTGTCCAATGCCTTATGTTTGGCTTGTTTGTTATTTATCCTCCTTTTAAGATTCTTCCCTGGTGCAAGTTAATCCCTTTGTGAAAATGCCATTGTGAAATACAATAATAAGATGATTTACTTTACTTTTCCTTTCAGTTCCTTTTCCACTCCCCACCTTATCCTCCCTGAAGTTATTTTAAAATTTGTATCAGACAACATGATTACTTTTGATTTTCTACAGAAGTTCCTTCTATTCAGTGAGGTTATTACTTCCCATATATTTTTCCTTTTTTTTTGCATGGACCCCCACACTTGACTGTTTATCAAAATCATGGTGTTCAATGAAACCAGAACTTTGGGATGGGGTGGAGACAGTCTCACCCTAACACCAAGTTGGGACATGGCCAATGCATCTACTCAGACCTTAAAATCTGGAGGCATTCCTGAGTTTAATAACATCTACACAGCCAATACATCCCACCTTTACCACCAAGATCTGAGTCTCATAAGACAGGTCCAACTCGAACTCATCCCATAAATATAAATACAAGCTTTGCCACAACGTGTTTCACTAACACAGAACTGCCTCCCCAATCATTCATCACTTGCAATGATACACACAGGTGCTGAAGTGCAGCTGTCGATAAAGGCTGATGCCAAATTATTTTCCTGAGGTGAGTTGGCTTTCAGTAAGGTTGAGTTTTTGTTTTCTTCTCTTTTCATTCTTTTTCTTTTTTTCTTTTTTTTTTAAGAAAGTGGGGAAGAGGAGAAGGGGTGGGATGTACATTTTTTTTTTCTCTTTAAATAATTTTCTGTAATATTCTTTTTATCATAGCAAATGCTTCTGGTCACTCAGTAGTTTGTGAGGCTGCATTCACATTATGAAAATATGTTGCTGTTCAAAAGTAGTGCTGAGAATCTCAGGTTACAACTGAAAGATTTGAGAACACTGGATATAACTTTCATTCTTGGTTCTGACTTTCCCCCTCACCCACTTCTTTATTCTACATTGGGACAATTGTTTTGAAATTTGGAGGAATATGTGCAGATATCCATCTCCACATGTATGGTGCCTCCTGGAACTCCCCAAGAATGGAAAGAACTAAGATCTAACTTGAAGTATTTTTTCTTGTGAGGTCTAGAACTCAGCCTTCTATTTCCACAATCCAGATAAGAGTCATAAACAGAGGGAACTGGCTGAGTTCCTGTGACAGTGACAGTATGGAGGCAGGTGTTTCTCTGAATTTCCCATTGAAGTGCTTCCATTTTCTATAAATAATTTAACAGTCATTAAGGCAGAGACTTAAAATACGATCTTGCATGTGATCTATACAGAAGCATTAACTACTTAACCAGTTTGTCTCTTCGTTCCAATGAATATTTAATTATTTAATATGAAGTGGAGACAAATTCTCCTTGATTTTCTGTATGCAACAGCGTTGTGGTTTAACCCAGCAGGCAGCTGAACACCACAGAGCTGCTCATTCACTCTTCCTTTGTGGAATTGGGGAGAGAGTTGGAAAAAGGGTAAAACTCATAAGTTGAGATAAAATTTAACAGGACAGTAAAAGAAGATGAAATAACAATCATTATAAGAGAATATAGAAAACAAGTGATGCACAATGCAATTGCCACCATCTGCTGACAGATGCCCAGCCAGTCCCCAAGCAGTGGCTGCCACTCATTTAACTAAAATACCTCAGGACATAATGAATTTGTTCATATTTTGTCTCCAATTCTCTGTCCAGAGAGAAAATCTACATAATAAGTTTCCACTAAGCATTTCAATCTTAAATTTATATAGTCAACCTCTATTTTTCAGGTAGTAAGTAAAAATGGTGTACCAGAGTATACCAACAGCCATAATATTAAATTAATAATAAAGTTTTAGTTTAGCAATGAAGATGATACAATCAAAGCAAAGTCTAATCAAGGAATATTGAGTCCTGGAAGTCAGATAACTCCATTGAGATGAAGAATTGATGCATATAAAGCCAAGTAGACTAATCCACTTTATTAGTTAATTCAGATTATTGGCTAGTATGCAGTAGGGAAAAAATCATGAGCAGCTATGTCAGGAGAGATTTAGACTAGATATTAGGGAAAAAAAAAAATTCTTCATGGAAAGAGTCTGACCAGGAAAACAATTGAGTCACCAACTCTGGAGATATTTAAAAAATGGGTAGATGTGGCACTTGGGGATGCAGTGGCTCAGTGCTGGACTAGGCAGTCTTGGATTAGTGATTTGACTCCTTGATCTTAGGGGTCTTTTTCAACCTTAATGACCCCATTACTGTATAAAGGTTTCTGGTTTATTCCCCCTAGAGCATAAAATTGATCCCCAGCAAGGAAGGGCTGTTCTGCCAGTTGTCTCTTGTTAAAATATTTTGGGTATGCTTCTCCTCATTTCTCTCTCAGCTGGAAAAGGTGCCTGCAACATCTCCCATTTAGTAGCACATCCTGGCTAGAGTCCTCAGAGGCTTTTGTTTCCCTGGTAATTGAAGTCTTTATTTGGAGGTTGCCAGAAGCCGGCACTATTTCAGGAAAAGCCGGTGGGCCGTGGCAGGACACAAGTGGCTCCCAAAGAAGGAGGGTAATGGCCCTTCCTCCCTCACATAAGAGTAATCCCACAGAACCCAGCTCCTGCCCCCGTGAGGGTGGGAATCTGGCTGGCACATGCCAGCCTCTGACTCCTATTAAAACAGCGACAAAGGCTCCCCATCCCGGTGTGCCAAGTGAACATCCAAGTGCATAACAATTCAATCCCTTCTTCCTCCCAAATTGCTAAAGCAGCTTGAGACAGCCACTTCCATGACCTTGTGAAATGTCTGCAGCATTGCAGAAACAAGGGGTTCCTCTTTGTAGTAGGAGAAGAAGAGATTTTTTTTGGAAGGAGGGGTGTTTTGATTTTATTTTCCCACCTCACCCTCCCTCCCTCTTTCCTTGAGCAAATCCCCATAACAAATAAAGTTACACTTCAAGACTGGATTACGCAGACTGTTAGGTTTGCATGCCAATGTTTACTTTAAGTTAAAAATTATACTTCTGAGAATTCAAATAATATGTTTAAAGTATTTCCAGGCTATTGCTTTGCTTGTATTTGTTTTGGCACTGTTTCCCTCCACTAATATGTCAGTTTTGAAGGAGAGATGAATGCTGTTCATTTACAGCCTTTGCCTATTGATCATACATTTAACATCTGTTGACTTTGTTTATATGCAGTTTTGGAGGGATTCATGGTGAAATTAAGAGTGTTTGCTGCAGAGAAATTTTGTTGATGAGACTTTTCTGCTTTCAAGGCAGATATTCTGGGATGGCAAAGATGGAGTTGTAGTAAGAGCCCATAACACTGCTATTCATAGATCAGAATGAAGAGTCAGAATAGCCCTTTTTGACCTCAAAATTTATATACATCTATTGAAAGGTTTCTCTTCAATTTTTTTAATTGTAATAACTTGTCTGGGACTCAGATGAAAAGACTACAGAATGCCTGTCTCACCTGACATCTTCTGGAAGATATTCCTTTCCATGAGTGTCTTTTCTCTGAAAACCAGCTTGCCTGATATCCCTAACAACATGCTGGATCCTGTACTCTCAGCCTTGATTTAACTTCCCCTGAGGAATGCATATCCTGTGGCTGCACACACCTGAGCTGGCTCCTCACAAGTTACCCCTGGAATCAGACCTGAGAGGAGATACAGGCCAGGGACAGCTGAGCTGGCTTTATAGGTGTGCATTTAAAGCTTATCAACTCAAGCTGAACACAGCACAAACATGGCTGTGGCTATTGATACCTGGACTGATGCTGCATAGCAACAGCTGGGATTGTCTTGGCATGAAGATCTCCTTAACCCACTCTGTTACATTTGTATGGACTTGACAGACACAATTTTCTTTTTTTTTTTTTTTTTTATTCCATTATTTAGGGCTTGAAGACAGGCTCAGAGGGCTGGGGTTGCTGAGCATGAAGAGGAGAAGGCTTTGGGGAGACCTCACTGTGGCCTTCCAATACCTTAAGAGGGCTTATAAAAAAAAGGAGTGACTCTTTATATTGAGAGATAGTGACAGGACAAGGGGAAACGGTTCTAAAATGAAAGAGGGTGATTTTAAATTAAATATTAGGAAGAGAGTTTTTACTTCAAGGATGGTGAGGCCCTGGCACAGGTTGCCCAGAGAAGCTGTGGTTGCCTCTGGATCCCTGGCAGTGTTCAAGGCCAGGCTGGATGGGGCTCTGAGCAACCTGGGATAGTGCAAGGTGCCCCTGCCCATGGCAGGGGATTGGAACTTGATCTTTAACCCTTCCAACCAAAGCCATTTTATAAATCTAGGACTTTGTGAATCTTTTCTGCCTCCTTTCTGCATTGGTCTTTGATACATTTAAATTGGGGCAGGGTTTGTATGGAGGCAAATTCCTCTAAGAAGGATGGAACATCTGCTAGTTTAAGAAGCAGAGGAAGGTGTTAGAGATTCCAAATGAACAAATCTGTAACAAATTAAATTCACTTTTTTGACAGTTTTAGTTTTCTCTAGTTGTCTCCAGGAATGGTCCATCTGTTTCTCCTGAAGGTTTTGAAAGACTTAGGAAGTTAGTAGGGAAGGCAGGTAAAATATCCTCCAACCTGAAAGCAAGCTGAAGTGTTTTTTACATATATTCCACCCAGAAAAAAGCTTGACATTTATTATTGTGAATTATTTGTGGAATATCCTCACAGAATTTGCTTCCACAAAATTTCCTTAGACTTAGTGCTTATTTAAGGAGTAGGTAGTAGAGGAAGAAAATTAATCTGGAAAGTAACTTATCTTTCTGAACACTTGGAGGAAATGTAGGAACAAAACTATTCAGATATATTTTATTGTTTTAAATGATGGGTGAATGCAAAAGAGGTAAAGTTGGTCAAGTTAATTAACATTTAGTCAAAACAAAAAAGAAGACATAACCGGAGTTTTAGAAATTACTTGAGATTGAGATAAAGGAATAAGTGATTAATTGGTTATCTCATTAGGGCTATAGAAGGAGTCTTAACAAGGTCACCATGACTTTGACAGTGACCACAGCTATATTGCTTTTAGGAACTGAAAGGGAGAATGGTGATAAGGAAATTGGATAGGTAATTATGCAAAGGTCAGGAGTGGGGTCAGGTGATTGCCAAGCTGGTCAAAGGACAGGGTATGTCATCAAAATGGCTGAAATGATGGTTGTCTCTAAACTCATTGTCCCTTTTCAAATTGACATCAAAGAAAATGGAAGGCATTGATAATTTCTCTAAGAAGATAATTAGGCAGATGGGCATAAAAATTAAAAAGAGAGATAAATAAGCTAATGAGTAATGTACCAGAAAAAGAGATGCAAATGTGAATGTAGAAGTATGGACAAGCTTAATAGCAAAGTATTACAGGCTTTGCTAACTTGGAAATTTGGAGTAATGGAAATATGAAGATATTAATTCTTAATGATGTAAATTATTTCAGTGGTGGGAAATGGCATGGCCCTGGATTTCTCCCTTTTCTGAAAACAGTTTGCCTTGTGTACTTTGTGACAACAGGGATGGGTGTGAAACAGGAGCCAGTCTTTCCTCAAAGAGTTCACTGTCTCGGTTTTTGAAACTTTCCCTTTGGCTCCATTCTTATCTTTCCTTTTTGCTGCAGCTGAAGGTTTGTGTGGATTTACTGGGGAGACACTGGCCTTTTCCAACAAGTGGGAGTCTCCTCCATGTGGTTTATGCTTCAAAGCAGTGTAGCTGCAGACCTGCAAGGTCAGAACCTACCCAGATTGAGGCTGTGTCTGCTGCTGGCTCACAGCACTGTTAAAATTCAGCTGGAGCCAAGAATTTAAATGTTGACCCCACAGTCTTGCAAGTTTAATTCAGCTTAATTCTGGAGCCTCAAGATGTGCCAAAGTGCATATGAGTGCAGTAAATAAAGATGAAGCAATATATCTTCCTTAGAGAGTAGGTGGCTTTTCCTCTGTTCATAGGGAAATAACTCTTTCTCAATTAGCATCAGTTAAACTGTGATTCCTTAAAGCAAAAGGCTGCCATGTAAAGATAATTTAAACTGCTAAAATTATTCCCATTTCTATAAACAATTCAAAATCATTCCTGTCTAAGATATAAAACCTTTGATATAAATACTTTATGTTGCATTCAAGATGTGTTCATGAAAGTAGTGTTGCATTAATTTATTACTAGAATTATAAAATAGAGACACAGTGGGGAGAAAAAACAAATGGAACACAAATATGTCCTAAACTCTTTTGGTTTCTTTGTTTCAGATTGACTCAGAGGGTTTGTGTCAACAACAACAACAACAACAAAAAGTGATTTCCAGAATATGCAGAATTTTCACTGGAAGATCATAGTTGTTGTTTTGATATAAAACCAATGACCTACTGGATGGAACACCCAGAATATCTGTTTTCTGGTCTGGATACACAGAGCAGGGAGCTGAAGGTGAATTTTCTGTCACTGCAAATGTTTCCTGTACACCAGACAACTGGAGAAGGACAACCTTTATTTTAAATTCCATCCTTTTCTGGGATCAGACATATAAAGATCAGGCATATACCTCTATGGAATTTTTAATTTTCCTTTAAGTGACACTTTCAAGTGAAAGTCCATCTTTTCTAGTTTTAATGATTACATGAATTTCAGAGAATTTCATCACTTTTACAGAAAACCAGAATCTTCTGCACTTGTAATTCTGATTTCAAAACATACCTTTCCATTTTCAGTCTGTAGATGCTCATGCAGTGTTGGACATAGTCCTCCCCATTGCATATTTTAGGAATATTGAGTGTTTGGGCACTTAAGACAATAGTCCTCTGTACAATGTGGTGAGATACAAACCCCTGAAGCTTTCCAGAGTTGTGTCTCATTTATGTTCTAGATTCTTAAAATCCTTAAGAGACCTGCCTCTGAATGTAGAAAGCCTCTGAAGGTTTTCAAAGCACCTCATTTCTTTCTGTTGAGCATGTAGGAAGCTCAGGTTTTTTAGGAAGCTTCCTTTATGTAACATCTACAATCCAGATCCAAAGCAGGTGACTAACTTGTTGACAGAGATCCCTGTGGGCATGACCACCTTCTCCCTTCTCTTTGCTTTAGTGTCAGAACAGCCAATGCAAAATCTTTAATCCTATTTAATTCTACAGCAGGAACCATGGGACTGGTTATGGAATGTAAAAACCAGAGCAGAATCTGGCCTATGAATTTGTTTGCTTCAGGAGATAGAAAAGCAGAGGGTTCTTTTGTGCTTACATCATTTACAAAATTTAAATCAATCACAATGCAGATCTCCTTAGTAGAGAACTTTGGGATCCCACCCAGCTTACCTCAAAATGTTATATCCTGAAATTGATATTACAGGCTACAACAGGAATGTTGTATAGATTCCTGTTTAATTCCTCCTATGTTTCATACTAATGATTATCAACTAACAGCAAGATGGAACAGAAGGACAGAACTACTTTTATGCTGCCACCTCAGGAGTTGGTAACTCCCAGCTTATTTGAAGAAAAAGGTATTTTAGTTTGTCTGCATCTGAAAACTGTGTCTGCATCTGCCACCAAGATTTCAGTTTTGTGCCTGATGAAATTTCCTTCAGAGAGCCCTGAAAGCTGCTGATGTCCAGAAACTTTAATGAGGACCTGGTTTCCAAGTCCCTCCCCTTCAATAAGCTCTTGTTGGCTCCCCATCTTTCCCAGGTGGAGCTCCACACACTCCATCTGGCCACTGACAGAGAGGGCAACCCCACCTCCTCATCCCCTCTGCCTGTCCTTCCTAAAGAGCCTGCATCCTTTCCTTCCAACCCCCCACCATGCCTCTGTGCTGCCAATGACATCATCACCCTCACATCTCAACTCCTCTTCCTCATTCCCCAGCAGTGTGTTGTAAAACAGAGGGCAAGGGAAGAAGGCAAGAAACATGATCTCAGTGTTCTGAAGAATTATTTTGTTCCTGCTAGGTGGTGGCTGTTATTTAATGTTTTGGATATATGGTTTGGGGTTTTTTTTCCTATCTGAAATTTAATTCTGATGGATAAAATTGGGAGACTCACCAACAAAACAAATTGCTTGCCATCTCGGTTATTACTGTGGTTGTTACTTTGGTTTTCACTTCTAATTGATACTCCTCTGGAGACCCCTTTCTGAAGTCTCCAGAAAATGGATGCTTTAACACAATCTTCTGTGACTTTCATCCTCCTCATTGTTCAATCAGCAGGGTGATAAAAGCCATTGGGATTTGCTGCCAACGTGGCAATTCTCCTGACAGACCTGCTGTCCCTGGCTGACTCCACATCTTACATTTTTGTCTCTGGTTAGGAGTTCATCCTGATTTAATGAGAGCCTGGCAGATCTGAGTGTCCACCTTTGGGCACTCTGCCCTCTGCAGAGATGAGGAGGCTGAAGGGTACTTGCACTTAGCACTGCACTCAGAAGTTGCATGAGGTAACATAATTAAAAAAAAGCCCCAAACATCTTTGAATGTATCAGGGACTGCTCTAAATTATACTGGCATTTGGAAGACCCAAATGCACAAATCAACAATAAGGAATCAATCAACTGCCCAAAGTTCCCATTTCCAGACAAACCTACTTTGTCCACAGTGCAGGTGTAAAAAAAAATAAAAACTCAGAAATCTAAGGAAAGATGTGCAGTGTGTTGCTTCCTTCTCACTGGAGAAAAGCTAACTTTAAAAGCTCTCCAGCTTCACAGATTTCAAGCTCTATTTATAATGACAAAGTACTAAGATATTTTTCATGTTTTTAAAGCCATCACATCTTTTAATGCATTGCCTTAAACTGCCAAAAGTAGTGCTCCCAATCAAGGTAACTATATATTTTATATACAAGCTATGACTTACTTCTTCATAGTGGTGTTAATCAGATTTCATTTATTTTTATAGCATTAGGGACATTAACATTACCCTCTGGAAATGTTCCCCTTTCTGTTTGCCCTTGGATAAGATATGTCCTGTATTAGGATAACTTTCTTCCTGAAGATAAATGTTCCCTGATAAAACAATAGTGTTAACCTGTAACAACTGCAACATGAAATAAATGCTGTTGTCAAGCAAACTTTAAAGGGGGGAATTAAAATTTAAAAAAATAAAGAACAAAAAAGAAGAAGAGAGAAACCCAGGACACATTAAAATACTGTTGTATTGTTCTTTGCTGTCCCCAAAAGCATCTATCTTCCTGGCTATCTCACATGATTGAATAGCAGAGAAGTCACCTGAAATAATACCAAATGACAAAAGATGTATTAGAATTGCAGGACAATGTCTTTGTTCTCAGGAAGAGGGAGGAGAGGTTGAGCTGTCATTCATACCACACCATGTAAAAGGAATCAGCATGGAGGAAAGACCCTCTGAGTTTTTATGTGTGAACCACAGGATGGAATTCAGCTCTGGAAATATTATGGGTACCTTTGCCTCTCTATTAATGTTTTGAAGCATGCTAGATTTAGGGTTCATCAACAGTTGAAATCAATAGATGACTTCCTGCTGATTCCAAGGAATTTTTTGAACAATCCCTGACTTCAGATCATGGTCTGGATAAAAACCTCAAAATGTGCCAATCTGTAAATGCTTCTACTGCAGTACAAGAAGGCTTTGCCAGGCAATGTCCATCTGCCCCCCGGTTTTTCCTCCTTTTATGTTTCCATAGAATCATAGTTTGGATTGGAAGGGATCTTAAAGACTCCCTTCTTCCAGCCCCTCTGCCATGGGCAGGGACACCTTTCACTAGACCAGGTTGCTCAAAGCCCCATCCAACCTGGCCTTCAACGTTTCCAGGGGTGGAGCAACCACAACTTCTCTTTCTTTCTTTCTCTTGGCTTTTCCCTACTTCTCTACTCTCTTCTGACACTAAAAAAAACCTAAAAAAGTGAGATGTTCAAATTGTAAGAAAAGGTAAAATCAGCACTGTCACTTAAAAACTTGATTTTTTAAACAAAATGATCATAATTACTATGTCCTTTGGAGAAGATAGTTTTATAGCAAAAGTGGTAAAGGCATGAGATATTCCATGAATAAGGGAAAAAAATGAGGCATACAAAGAGTTGAAAACAAGGATGACAAAATAGAATAATTTGAGGTTTAGATTTCTTTTGATATTTTCTTTTTTATTTTTATTGTTTGCTTGCTTGTTCTATACCACAAGGCACTGAAAATATCGAAAACTTATTTTCTTTATTTTTTTCTACCTTTTTTACTAGATATCTCACTCCTCTACTTATTGCTTCCCTTCTTGAAATGTTGTCTTGATAATGAATACTGGATTTACAGGGAGTTACCATTTACCCAGTCTTAATCTCATGCTGGAATTCTCTGCTTGTGATTCTAATTTTTCAGGGTCAGTGTCATGAACATTTCTAACTCTTTCCTGCTCAGCATCAGCTTCATTAACTTTTCCACAGATGGACAAAAGGAAGAAAGATGTCCATTATAGGAAAACAAACAAACAAAAAAAAATAAAGTGCTGAACCACAGAGCTCAGTTCCCTTTCAGGCACCAAGATCATGCCCTGATGCAGTAAGAATTTGCATAAATTTTTTGTGGTTTATTTATATAGGGGAATATGTAAAAAATACACAGGTGCAGTTTGTGACTACACTGGTCCTGTACTTCAGGATGAGGTTATATTTTGGGATTATAATGGAACAAAGTCAATGAAAAGAATAAGGAAGATTACTACTTTGGCTGGGGATTTGGTTTCACATTTTGGTGTCAAATTTTGGTGTATTTCTCCACATCTTCATTTTTATCACAACAACACTGCCCTTCCTGTCTTTCAGCAATGGTAAAAGAATAAAGTTCTTTGTGTGCTCCAATTAGGCAGGGAAGCCTAATATTAGTTCACACACAAATGGAGCCCTTGAAAATCTCTCCACGACTGCACTCAGGGGAGATGCTGAATTTTTTGAGAGAAGTATTTGGAACAGTATGAGAAGAGCACATTGGGGTCTGGAGCAAGTCCTAGGACGTACCTTCTCCAGCTACTACTACCACCTTTTCTTCTATGTATTAAAATCAGCAAAAACTTAGTCTCCTGCAGGGATTTTAGATTTTTTTTTTAACGTTTTTTGCTTTTAAAATACACTATGCCTGTTGAGGGAAAGGTGCTCCATCTGCTCCCACTGAGGGTTCAGCAGCTAAAACATGTCTTCTTCTTGATAAAATACTGCAATTCAAAGGCAGTCTATGGGAAAGCCAATCTATGGGGAAACTATCTCTGGTCTCTCTATAAACAGAAGCAGTTTGTGTGGCATCTGCCTATAAGAAATACGTGTTAGTCTGACCCTTGCTCCCTTTACCCAGGCAGACATGTTGGCACTGTCACCAGAGTGACCTGAAGAGGCTTTGGACCCCCATCCTGCTCTGGAAAGTTATCTTTACCTTACCTGAGTGACATCTGCAAAAGCCTCTGCTCTGCTGTTCCTCTGCTGATGAGATTTGGTTGGCTTCTCACTCGGTCTTTTGATTTATTTTTCCTCCTGTTTTCTGACTTTGGCATCTCATGACATACCCCAAAAAGATCTGACTGGATGCCTTTCTGTGCCTTAAACCAGTAGTTTGGTGTGTGTTCTCTTTGTAGTTTCACAGGAAGGAGGAAGAATGGGGGATGGAAAAGAGTTTGGGACCTTTTATAATTATAAGAGCTTTTGGGAAGGCTTTAGCTGACTATTAAGTAAATATGTTTCTTATTTTAACCTCTGGAGTGCCCCAGGCCTCACGGGGATACTTCACATACATGGATTTTTGTGGTAGGATGTAGGTCATGCTGTTGCACTGATTAGCATGGACTCTGCCTTTCAAGATATGCCTCTGGGTGGGTTGTTCTTCCAAGGAGTAACTGGATTAGTCACTAGGTCAAAGACTAAGTGCTTGGTCTTTGTGGCCTAGAAATTCAATACCTTGTCCCAAGCTGGAGCCATTGAGCCTAACAAATGAACTTTTTCTGAGACCTTGACCAGCATCTACCTGTTCTGTGTTTTAGCAAGAGGCAAATTACTTCTAGCACATGTCTGAGGGCACAGCTCTTGGACAAGGTTGGTATCAGGCCACATTGCCAGCTCTAATTTTGTCTTAGTGTGCACTGCATTTTCTGAGATAATTTATAAGCTAAGAAATCTCAAATCCACTAAGAACTGTGAGACAGATAAAAAAAAAATGAATTTCAATTCTGGACAGAGATCTCAATCCATTTCTGGCTATAAGTTTTACACTGTGTTTAGTGTTAGGGACATCTGCAAATGAGTATACACATGCACACATTGCACTAAGCTTCTTTTTCTCTTTTCCTACTTTCACAGTTAAGGGTTTTCTTCTCATTCCCCTCACCCCCTTTTAATGTCTTTTAAGAGAAAGATGCAGTCAGCAAAAACCAGCATTCTGTGGCTAATGTGAATCAAGAAGGATGTGTCATGTATAATGAGACATGAATAGCTAAGGAGATTGCACAGGCTCTATCACAGACACATGGAATTGGATGGTGAATCCTGCTTTATATAGGTCAGCCACTTGCTAAAACATATGATCATATCCCTATTTCCAGGCTAAATGTGCAAATGGCCATTTTATATCATCCTTACTCATGATAACATTGTGGTTTATATTCTCTCTCTTTTGCATTTGCCTCCCAGATGTATTTGTAGACCAATGTACTTATTCCCAGACTTATGTCCCCTTTCAGATTTGCTCTTCTATTTTAAACTAATTTTCTTGTAGATGCATAATCAGCCTTGTGCATAATACTCCAGACAAAGACTGAAGTGTGCTTGTGAATGGCTCTGTCTTCCTTTGTAAGAAGCAACTGCTGTGACACCTTAAAATTCCCAATTGCATTTTGGGGCTTTTGCCTATCCAAATCACTTTATGGGCTTATTTGTATTCTGTTTTGGAAATACTCAATTTTCATCTGACATTCAAAAATCAGACATACAGTGTAAGTGAATTTAAGGCTCCCTATCAATCTAAAAGTCAGGAATAGCATTTCACTAACATACTTAATTTTACCAGTTTCAGACAGGATTAAATATCTGTAGGACTCTTGCTTAACCTCAACACCAAATATGACCTGAGTTAGAGTGGAGGAGCTCAACTCTCCTTGGTCAGCTTGATCACCCACATCTCTCTCAATACCATTTAGTAGGAAAAAATTGTTCATGTGTCACTATACATGAAACAGAAACAGTGCAGTGTTGTGGTGAGACTTCAGAGAGGTGAGAGTAACACTCATCTAATTCATACCAGTATTACCTACGGCTCCAAGCAGTTAAAGAGTTTCACTTCTCTGCACTGTGTACCTCCTTCTCAGAGACTGACCAATGCCACCTGGGTCCCACCATTAGGTCCATAAATCTGTGCAGTATTTTATGCAAAGCTTGGTATAAGCAAAAAATCTTTAACTGGGTACCTATAAGAGTTGTCATTGCACTCTGAACAATAAAACCCCCTATTTGTGACTGAGGTAATGATTACAGGCCTCCATACAGCAGGCATATTTACAAAATAGGATCATAAGCCTGAACTGTATCTGTTTGTGGGGATATTTTTGAAATTTTTTCCCAGAATTGAGGGCCCTTTGTTCTCCTATAGCTTATGAGGAGCAGCTGAGGGAGCTGCAGTTGCTTAGGCTGGAGAAAAGGAGTCTGAGGGGAAACCTTAACATGTCCTACAACTCCCTGAAAGAAAGTTGTAGTGAGGGTCAGGTCAGTCTCTTCTCCCATGTAACAAATGACAAGAGGAGTAAAAGGCCTTGGGTTGAAGCAGGGGAGGCTTAGATTGGATATTAGGAAAAATGTCATCACAGAAAGGGTTGTAAAACATTGAAGGGGCTGCCTTTGGGGTAGAGTCACCATCCCTGGGGGCTTTCAACAAACACCTGGTTATGGCACTTGAGGATGTGGGGCAGAGGTGAACAGGGTGGTGGTGCTGAGGTGAGAGCTGGACTTGAGAACATCGAAGGTCTTTTAGAACTTTAATGATTCCATGATCCCACAATTCTGTCTCTGCCTGGAGTGGTTGAAAATACTGTAAATAGGATGTAGTGACTGTCCTTGACTTTGAAAAGGTCGTGCTCACTGATTAAAAAGAGTCAACAACTCTCCCTCTGCCACACAGGTACTTTAGGAAACCAGTCATCTGTCCTGAAAGAGACCTCATAACTGGGTCCTACTGAGAGTTTTCCTCTTCCCTTCCCCACATTCCCACAGTCCTTTAATGGTTGGCACAGTGCAGTCTGAAAACAGGTAAATCAGGGGTAGGTGGTATGTAATGATACATCAATTTTAGGGTCACCTGTCAAGAATGAACAGTGAAGAAATATTTCTTGTCCTACTGGTTTATGCATCATATACCTTAATGCAATGCTCTGCATTAATATGAAATTAATGGAGTTAAAACAACAAATAAAATTCAATTTAATCCTACATAACAAATTAAATTATTACACCTGAATTAATATTGTCTTTCTTATATTATTACCACTTTTTACTTACATAAGAAGTCAGTCTGAAAAATGGGATTTGAGAACTTGACCTTTTGCAGCAAAGCAATGCTCAAGGCTTAAACATTCATATTAGCACAGTGTGCTCCTTAAGTCTAAAAATAACCCTTTTTCCATACAGTTACTAACCCCTTCTTATTTCTTAGAATTTAATTTTCCCCCCTCCTTTTACCACAAGACCGCCCACCTCTTTCGAACTGTACTCCTGGCTACAAGTGCTCATGCCAAACACAATTGATTTTGTCACTCCTTTAGTAAGAACACATTTTGATTCCCACATAACCTGAATTTGCTATGTATACACATTATTATGAATCATTTATACAGAAATCAATGCAGCAAATACTGCCACCTTAACCTTTCTTTAAACAAAAGTGAGGAGGAGGGTATCTGTGTGTGTGACAAATTTGAATTTTTCCAAAGGCTGAAGAAACTCTCGAAAATACTAAATTAAATTTCCTTTACTCTTCAGGTTACCATTATTTCTGTTCAAAACAGTAGTTGTGGTTGCTATCAATTGCTCAGCATGGAGAAGAGAAGGCTCTGAGGAAGCCTTATTGTGACCTCTCAATATCTAAAATGGGGTTATGAGAGAGTTTTACAGAGGCTTGTAATGACAGGAGAAGAAGCCCTTTCAGTTTAAAACAGAAAGAGGGTAGATTTAGTTCAGACAAAAGAAAGAAGTCCTTTGCCCTGAGCATTGAAGGAACAGGAGCAGGTTGCCCAAAGAAGCTCTGGATGTCCTACCCCTGGAAGGGACCAAGGGTGGGCTGGACAGGGCTTGGAGCAACCTGGCCAAGGGGAAGTTGTCAGTGCTCATGGCAGGAAGGGTGGAATTATTGGATGATCTTTAGTGTCCCACCTAGACCATTCTATGATCCTGGGATTTGAGATTTCTCAGGTTCATTTTTTCCCTAACTCTCCATCTTTTGACAACAAGATGATTGAAGAATGATCTTTGGTGTGGGTTCTCTTTGTTTGTAAATGAGATAGCACTATATTTCTCTCAAAGTCCATTTCCTCCCTCTATTTCTATATAATATCATCTATATTCATTCCTTGTACTTTGATACAGGCACTGGATGCAGTTTTCCTTCAAACACCTGATTTCATTACAACTGCTTGAAAAACAACTCTTTCTCCAAGAATTTTTATTTCTGGAACATAATTCTAAATTTGAGCTAAAAATGGTCTGTAACAAATGAAAAGGGGAAGCAATTCAATGGACAGTTTTGACTTCTCAGTAGGAAAATATCTTACAGTATAAAGTCTAAGATTATAAATCCATTTATCATAAAGAAGAAAATTTCAATTTTAATCTTGAATTGTAAGCAGATACAAAATGGTTCTTGCAAATACTTCATACAAGTTCACTTCTAAAATGGTACAGCATTTTCAGGTATAAATATTCACAATTTTACAAAAGGGTGAAGAAAAAAATATTACCCATCTAATGGAGGACACTTTCAGTTGATATTTACAGCCTAACAAACACATTGCAAACTTTGCTTATGTCTTTATTTCCTATTTAGCACTTCAACCCAAACTGGTATCCTTTGTCATTACAGGGAGGCCACAATTACACTCATAGCAACACTTTGCACCTTCAAAGGAGTTTGTGAACAATCTGAGTGACAATCATGTAAAGCAAAGCAGCATAATAATTGCAGAGTTAAAATGGCTGAAGTGACACAAAGATTTGAATATTGTCACACAAGCACAGACCTTTCCAAAGACATGCCAACCTATCTATTTTGGACCATTTTTCTCAAAGTGGGAGGAATCACACTCTGGAGCTGCCTGTCTCATGACCTGAGTGACTCATAACCAGAGCTAGGATTATGTTGTCATTAATATCTGCTATAGCTGCCAAAAGTTTCTTTAAACAAGAAGGAGTTAAGTTAAAATATGGTAAGGATATTGCATGTTTCAGAGCAAACCAGTGCTCAAGAAAAAGGAAGAATGTTGAAAAAGGGAGTCCAGTATAGCAAAAACATGCACAGAGAGTTAATTTATTCTGTTAGTCTCAGATGGGGGAGAGAGAAGAAAACTTCATCCTTTCCTTGGAAAAAAAAAAAAAAATGCTATATTGTCATCAAACTTTCCCTTTCAAGAGTGTTCTTGAATGAGTTCAACTTTCATTCACTGTTCAACTTTGAAGGTTTGGAATCATGAATGATTCTGAAACTCTCTGGGATAGGTTCAGCAGTGCTGATCTGAACCAAGCCATAAGTACAAAGTAGTGGCCTGAGAGCCACCCCCAGACATTACACAGCATGAAAGTGACTCAGACCTTCAGAAATGTCCTCATTTACCAAAGCAGTGGGTGCAGAACTCTGCTGGGTACTTTAGGTCTGGGTGGAAAGTGAAAAAAAAAATCTAGTAACTCTGTATTTAACTGGAATATTTATTTTCTTATGATATTCTGCAATCTACACACTACCATAATATTTCTACACCCCAGTGCAGGGCAATCCATAAAAGAATAAGTGTTTGACCATGCCCCAATTCAGAATCAGTGGAGTAACCTACTTGGGATGTTGCATTAAAGGAGCATGAGCAGCAAGCCAAGGGAGGTGGCTCTCCCCCTCTACTCTTTCCTCATGAGACCCACCTGAAGTGTTGTGCCCAGCTGGGCCCCCAGCACCAGAATCCTGTTGGCAAAAGTGCAGGGGAGAGCCACTAAGCTGATCACAAGGCTGGAGCACCTCTCCTGCAAAGACAGGCTGAGAGAGTTGGGGTTGTTCAGAAATAGAAAATGGAACTACTTTGTCACAAGCACATAAAAAGACTTCCCTCTGCCTTTACAGGTTCACTGAAAATTTGCAGTCCAAATCCTTATCCCAAATCAATGATAAAAATCTGACTTCAAGCAGAATTTGAACTCAGACCCTTCGCACTGTAAGTCAGAGAGGGGCTGGTGGCTGGAGAGAGATGTCCTTCTTGAGGTCCTGTAGAAGCTCCTTCACACAGCCATTACTCTGTTGAAAATGTACCAGGTACACCCAGGCACAGAAGGTTTCATCGTTGTGGGGGAATGCAAAACTATTTATAATACAATAAAATATTTTATTATTTTTTCATAATTTACCTGGACAACAATGTTGCAATCACCTGGTGTAATAAAGAGCTTGAAGCTGGGGTAGCAGAGGGAAAAGGGTTTGACAGGCAAGGACATGGCAAGAAGAGGAAAAAGTTTGTTCTCAAACTGTT
The DNA here is from genome assembly GCA_020086605.1 of Lanius collurio. Taxonomy (NCBI): domain Eukaryota; kingdom Metazoa; phylum Chordata; class Aves; order Passeriformes; family Laniidae; genus Lanius; species Lanius collurio. The sequence goes on from JACBWW010000049.1 coordinate 2,340,104, forward strand.
TTGTTATATCTTTGTTGCCCAGCAGCACCAGATTTTCTTCCTTGGTTCTACTTTGTAGTTGAAAGTTTTGAAGCTGAAAGTTTCATTAGAGAATGCATTGGAGGAGATGGGGGAGCAGCTTCACCTTGGATCAGACTGGGATGTCCTCCTGGTTTCTGCCTACAGGGAGAGAGCAGTAGCACAACAGTACCTCACCAAGAAGGAGACAACTCAGCCTGGGATTTAAATCTTATCAGAAACAAAAGGATATTTTTTTTTCCCCTTTCCTGATCTTTTCACTCATCCAAAGTCTTCAGACTCTAGGGTGAAGAGTTTTATGATACTTCCATTATTCATGAGTTATTGAATTTCATATATAACCTAGAATAGAATCTTTGCAGTTTTATCTCTTTTTTGATGAATCTTAACTGTAGCTAACCTTCCAGGGGGAAAAAAAAAAAAGTATTCCTAGGGTCAAGGGTATGTGACTATGAAAACCACCAGGGCTCTGAGAAAAGTTCTATTGATGTTATTTTATAAGGAAAGCTGCTGCCATTAGTCTAAATCAGATCTACTCCCTTGCAGAGCTGCAAGCTGGGCATCTGAAACCTGTTAACAGCAGCTGTTGCTGGGTTGGTGTTTTCATTTTTATTGGAAGTGGAATCTTTAGGTCATAATCTGTGGTTTCTAGCAGTCATTTCAAAAAGTTTTATACTTGACTGTATAGGTAGGTCAGGAGTGGAGCTGAAATTTGGAAGAGAAACCATATCTGCTAGTGTCATGTACAAGTTATTGGGGGTGATGCCTGACCCCACAGCATCACAGGGATCCATGTTTTGCAAGGACCTACAGACATGTGCTGGGCTTGACTGCAGAAACCCCCCTCCAATGCCAGCTATGCTTGTCTCCAAAAGCTAAACTCAAGTGATTCATCAGACATGCTAGATGAAATAGAGAATGTTCTCAATCTGTATTGTATGTGCAAAAATTCTTATTAAAAGAATGTCCTGAATTACAATCTTAATTTGAGTGTGTGCAACATTTTCATATTAGGTCACTCTACTACAAGATTTCAGGACTAACCATAGAATCACAGAATGAGCTTGGAGATCAAGTGCAGGGCCAGGAGCTGGATGATTTTTGTGGATCCTTTCCAACTCAGGTTATTCTATGCAAATTCTATCCCTTGGCTGTCACCTACAATTTATCTAAGTCACCCAATAGACAAAGAGGTGGATGTCTGTCTCCCATCCTGTGAAGGGAACCCCCTCACCTCTGCAACAGTACAAGAGCTGAGTACAAGACCAGATTAGTCACAAAGTTTTGTACCATTGGCACTTTCTTTTTAATTTTCTGAAAAATTCGAATCAGGCTTTAGCTTAGAATTCTTTACTTACTTTTTTAAATTGCAATTCAACTTTTCAGCTTGTTTTGTTTTAAACATAAATATGTTGTTAGTAATAAGGAAGGCCTCTAAAGAGGCTTGGCTGAAGATTTTCAGTAAGAAAATTTGAAATGTTGAAAAAAGATAAGAAAATATCTGCAGAAATTCAGCACTTCTGTACAACAAATCATTATGATTACACAGAACCTTTAAAACACTCTATAACATGCATCACCTCTGGGCATCATGCAGGAACTCACACATCTTCCAACTTTTACTTAATACCTACTTATCACCTCTTTTGTGTGTTTTGCTTACTTACCTTATACTTACACATTTTACCTCCTTTAACATATCTATGCATAACCTATACAGTTTACTTATACATAACTCACTACTTACACAGCTTGCTCTACTTTTACCTATCACAGTACAAACACATTTTACTCACTTATGCTTACTTAACACAGCACTTGTACCTAACCCAGCACTTACACACTTTACTAACTTATCCACAATACAGCACATACACATTCTGCAACTGCAGTGCAGGAGATTAAACCTCACTTGATCAGTCCCTCCTCTTTGTCCAAGAGCTCTGCACACACTTTTCAGAGAATAAGATTTGTTTTAGTCCTGTGCAGCATAGTCCTTTTTTAATCCACTCCTCATTGTCTTGGGACTTAGTTTTTCAGCTTCTTCTTTCCCAATTCTTTTTCAATCCAGCACAGTTTGCCTTTCAGCCCTTGATGCTCCAGATCCAGGCAAGCAGAGTCAAGACAACAAAACTCATCCAGTTAGTCAGGAAATCCAAACAACCACACAACAAACACCAGAGAGCAGATACAAACCTATCCCATCTCCCCCCTAACTGAGCCTCTGACTGGGCTTAAAGACCCTCCAGGAGCTGATCTCCTACAGCTGAAGGTGGCAGGCCAGGTGAAGCTGGTGAGGGTAATTCCAGCCTGGTGTCACTCTGAGGGCTGCAATAGGAATAACTACAGATGGTTTGGCTGGGACACACTGTCATAGTTCAAAACACCTTACAACAGATATCCCTGGCTGTAAAAGCCAGGTAGAGAGTGAAAAAAATGATCTTTCCAACATTCTGTAGATTAGAAACTCATAACAATGGATGATATCTCAGAACCATTTTTTGTTTCCCAATAATTTCTATAAAAAGATATTTGGTCACAGAAAGAACTGCAACAGAGTTCCATGCCTTTGTCTCATTGAGACCTTGGAAGGAAACACTTCTGCTATTTCTTAACAAACCTAAAATAAAATAGTCCCTCCACTACTGTTTCCTCATTTCTGTCTAGTGATTCCTTTAGAATCTTCTGCATGAATCTTATACTTCACATTCTTTGTAGCAACAATTCCCCAGACCATTTGAATAGTCTTTTTTTTTAAGTTGTTTTGAAAAGGTCAGTTGTTTCAAAAAATCTGTACAGATATGTTCCCAATTTGAAACTAATGTATATTTTATGGCTTTGTCTCAGGGTTATTTCAGTTTTTTCTCTGCATGTGACATTCAGACTCTGATTTTTAGAAGAAAGTTAATAATACAATTTGATGAAGTAAATTTTATATTTTTCATTTGAACAACAGAAAAATTCATGCAGCACTTGACATGAAATAAATAAGTTATTCCAGTACAGCATCCTTACCATGATCAATATTTGTTTAGACTGAGGATTTCAGGTTTGGGTTCAAAGCAACACTTTTAGCCATTATTATTTCAGGAGCTGAAAAATAACCCCTTTCATTCCATATCTATTCCTTCTGAGGTGCATTAAATTATTATTTATTTGTTTATGATTTTGAAAGACTACCAACAAAGCCAGGTAATGGATAAGGCTTTTATTTAGTCAGGAAAAATGTGAAGGAGCTGCTTCTCCCGAGTGACTTGAAACCACAAGTCTGTAAAACAAAGGTAGTTACCAAGTTACATAGTAATGATTGTGTTAATTCTTAAAAAATTTCAGTAACTGAATTTCAAAGATATTCAGAATCCATATCACGCTTATGGATTGCTAGTCATATAATCACATTAAATTTATAATGAAGAATGGTTGCTTCTTCAAGACACAATGATGTTGTAATATTTGTCACATATCAGGCCATCATAAAGAGGTTTATTAAAGTCCAACTCCTATATCATACCTCTAAAACAGAAAAAATCCCCAAACCAATCAGGCAAAAGACCTCTACGTGTTTAACCATGTATTTAATATCATCAGTTAGAATAAAGCAGTACTAGAAAATGTCATCTATTCAATATATGCATTATAATATAATAAAGGCAAAATATTTACAACTTCACCATGTGATTTTCAGGTATTTTTCAAGCTTCCTTTCCTGTATGCTGCTCAAGGGAACCAAGCTGAAGGGAATTCACAGTGAGAGTGTTAATTCATCTGGGGTTTCTCTCACCATTACCTCTGCATAGGGTGGACAAGCCCAGTTATCCACTGGGATGGCTTTGGCATCTCCACCTCTACAGATGTTTGTGGTTGCATGAGAAAGTAGAGTTTAGGCAGTTGAAAACCTTTCTTTGCTTCTCATCACTCCAATGAGTACATCTCATCAGAGGAAAGAGGGAAATTGAGCTGGTGTAATGAACTCATTGTGTTTTAGCAGTTGGGGTTGGAACCTGAGATATGCAAGAGCAGAAGAGCAAGTTTTTACTTCTTCTTCAGGTAACACTGAAGGTTTGTCCCTGGAAGGTGCTGGCTCATCTGGGGACAACCCTGTGAAGCACTTTTAAATGTGTTTAAATCACTTTAGGATCAGAACTAGTCTGCTCAATATCTTGTTTGTTCAAATCCTCAATCCTGGACCTAGAAGCCATAAAACATTTAGGTTTACAATTCATCAGAGAAAACCAAAAACACCCTCCAATGAGGGTGTCCAATTTCAGTGTCTAATTAATATGAGTGATGGACATCAGGGCTTTTCACCCCCACAGCAAATTACACAGTTCTGTGATTTCTACAGCTGTATTAATACATTTCCGGCACGTGAACTGAGACATTTTCATCTTGTGGATCACAGAAGAATTGATCTGTCCTTTGCAAGGAATTTTAGAAAGAGCACTGAAGAGTTGTCATTGCTCACATGATATTTCTTGTGCACACAGAAACCAGATTGATTTACCAAGAACATAACCCTTTCAGCTCCCAGTGCATACTAGCAGAGGTTGGGTTTAATTTGTTGGTTTTATTCTGTTTCTATGGAGTTTCTACTCCAAACAGGTCAAGCTAACTGCAGTGGGAGTGATGGACATGGACATTTTATGAAGTTCTTTTTCCTGAGTTTGTCTCAAGTCTGAAGCCTGGTGGCTTCTTTACAGAAGGAAGAGACCAAACTCAGGTGTGTTCCCCCAAGCTACTGAAAAGTGAGCCCATAATTTAAGAGGTCTTTGAATGGCATCTAAATAAATTACATATATGGTTGTATCAACATTTTACACTATTGTGAGTCAAATCACTTTAATGTAAGATTAGTTCCTGATTCTTATTATACTAAACCTTTAATAGACTTACAATTTTGAAATTGAAAAGATCAAAGCAATCATAAGCAGTGTGTATAATACATAGTTTGGAAAGACTGGAATCTTTCTAGTATATGTTTTTCTTTATTTGTTAATCTGCAAGGAAGGAGCAACATTCTGTAATAACAGAGGGAAACAGGATTTAGCTACACAATATGGTATTCATAAGTCAGTTCCAGCCTATTCCCTCCCCTTTCTTCTCAGACACTCATAACTTTCTCAAAATAAATTTGAGGGGCTGGAAGTATCCATGCTTGGATTCAACTGAAAGGTAAATGTTTGGGGTTTTATATTATTTTTTTTTTATGTTAAGATGATTAAGCGTGAATTAGTCAAGAGTGAACCTAACACATTTTTTTCTTGTATGTTTCAATTAAAAATGTAATTAGGACAAATAAAAAATGATTAACAATCAAACCTTGAAACACAGACCTGTGAACATGCCTATGTGCATTTATATTAGGGAGCAGTGCTATTTGTTTTGAAGGCTTCATGTGGCTGCAGTTTTATGCAGAAAGCTGAGGATGTGCTCAGATGTTTTAAAACTGAGGACCATTCTTTGTTTTCCATGTAATAACGTAATTATCAAGGGAAATGTAGGAAAATACTAAAGGAATATGAAAAGCATACATATGTTTCCTAGACACTTTTATTAAAATATATGCAAAGGAATTTTTATTTCCTTTTCTACTTGTTTTTCTCCCCAGTGGTTGTTTCATTAACTTAATCTTAGTTTAATCTGTATCTTTCCAAATTTAAACAGCTGGAAGACTGGAACAACTGAAACAGTTTTCCTCAAGTCTCAATAAGATCTATGAAAAAAATTAAGTTTAAAGGAAACCAGACAACTAAGTCTAAAGTCATATATTCCTGAACTCAGCCCTTGCACTAAATTTAGGTGAAACACAACTGCATCCTAAACATTTCAGTATTTTCCAATTCTGAGGTAGTTTAAGATGGTAGGAATTGGTAAAAGGTGTTCCTGTTCATACTATTTTGTTGTTGTATCAACTGACAAAATAAGTGGTAAAAAGGAATTTGAATCTTGAGATGGAGTTAAATCTGAACGTTTAATCTGAAGTGCTACAATTTCTATCTTCTTAGTGCTGGATATTTCAACTTTTTTTTTTTTCAGGATACAGATTTACAATTTTTTTTTTTTTCACATCTATCTAATCAGTGTGAAACTATTGCATATTTTGTGCAAAACTAGGAGAGGCATATATCCATTTTGCACTGGATGCAGATATGCTGATCAAAATTCTTATCATCAGCACAACTTCCCAAAGCTGTAGGTCCGATAGCAGCAGCTCATTACAGTGCATTCTTTTGGTGTTTGATAAATATGAAAAGAGTCCTTGTGTTTACCTTAAAACATGTCCATATTTATGACTTTCAGAGCATCAGATTTCAGTCTTGAGTCCCATATTTGAATGTCATAACTTATATTCAAATTGCTTTACCCATTTTTATCAGTTTTAACCAGTGAATTAGCATACTGGCAGAGTCCAAAGTTTTATCCCAGTTTGGTTTTTTGTTTTTTTTTTTACTTTTACAACTGAGTTTCAGGATCCAGTCTACAAATTCTGATTGATTTGGCACAATGACAGATTCTGATTACGTTTTTTCTCCCTCCATGTCACAAAATCTGTCTTTCATGACTTGTCAAACAGTCTCTGATTAATTTGGCCGGGTGATTCATGGGGCAGAATCCAGCCTATTTCTTTTGCGTTTCCCAGGATGTTTTTGACAATTCACTGTGCACACTCCAGTACCCTGGCACTGCTCACTGGCAGAGTCCAGTGTGTTGTTCCTCATCCATGGCTGGGGACTTGTGCTCAGCTTGATTCTGCTGTGAACATTTCTAACCAATATGTAACCCCTCTGCTTTTCAAGATCTCTACAAAATATTTTCCTATTCACCATTTTGATGTTGCATTGTTTGCCTAACAGAGGATGCACCCTGGAAGTGAAAAGGCAACTCAGTAATTATCAGTATTTAACACAAGGTGATCCCATACTGCTGCACTTGTGGTCAACAGTGATGAAGGTAGTGATTTTGAAGGGAAAACTAACATTGAAATGGAATGGATATGTTACTCTGTCCATGACTTCAAAGAAAAATGATTTAGAGAAATGGAGAAGACATGTTTCAACTGTTTATCTGGCTTTTTCCCCCAAATACATTACAGTCATTAGACAGGAAAAGTAGAGGACAGCAAACCTGATTGTACCCTAGATTTCAGTTAACCATGTATGACTGGAATTTGCCAAGTCTTCTCCATTCATCATGTATGTATCTGTACATACAATGAAAACAGAATTGTTCTTCTCTTTTCCACCACTTGACTCTTTGGGACAATTCCTGGATCTTTAAATTGGTCAGTGAAGTTGACATGTCTGGTAAGGGTCAGTAGAACCTACCAGATACTTTAACTTCTCATCTAATCAGCAATGGAGAAGTATCTTAGGGCCTTTCAAAATGAAAGAATGTTGAAAACAAGGTCTTGGCATTATAAGCCATTAAGCTAGCTTGGGTGTCTGTCCCAACCCTGGAAGCTTCTCTTCAACACACTTGGCCTTCTCCTCTGGACTGCTCTCAATCCTTTCTCTGCCCAGCTTGTGCTTGAGCTTGGGATTGCCCCACCCCAGGTTCAGTTCATTGCACTTGGCCTTGTAGAACTTCATGAGGTTTGCATGGTCCCACCTCTCAAGCCTGTCCAGGTCCCTCTGGATGACATCCTTTCCCTCCAGTGTGTCAGCTGCACCACACAGTTTGGGGTCATCAGCAAAGTGGAGGAGTCTGCACTCAATCCCACTGTTTGTGCTGCCAACAAAGGTGTTAAACAGCACCTAGTCCATGACAGGATCCCTGAGGAGCACCACTGAGGAACACCACTGAGGATGACCAAGCACTCAGATTTCAATCACTGTTCTTAATAGAGGTGGTATTTGTAGGCCTTATCCAAATCTTCACTGACCTAGATCACTCCTGACACGGTATTTTCCTGTGAAAACAAAAGGATTGATGTTAATGTACTTTTTTTAATTTCTGTCTTCAGCTCGGGCTATTTTAGAAGTTTGCTGTACTTTGTGCCATCTCAATTAAACTTGGCCAAGAGTACCACAGCAAGTGGGCTGCAGACCATGGCTGGTGTTAGCCAGCATAATCTGGTATGGGAAGGATATTTTAAATACAGTCAAACAAATGGTGCAACCCATAAACTCCTGCCACTGCCCAAAATGGAACAGAAGATGAGTGAACCTTTGAAGTGAAAGGTGAGAGAACCTACTGTAATGCTGTATGATCTTTAAACCATTTCCCTTTCCTGCCATGAAAGAGCTCTCTGAAGTGCATCTGCTTCACTTCCCCAGTCTTTGCTCTACACATGACAACTATTTCTCTGCTTTGTCCTTCCAAAATAAACATGTTTTCTTGTTAAGAAAAGGGAAGGAGTAGCAAAATTCATTTCCCTTTCTGAATTTTATGTCCAAGGGGTGGTCTGCAGCTTTGAGCCTCTTGGGCATGGGTTATTCCACATGGCTGATGTCACCCCCAGGGTGATTCAGGCTTCCTACCCTGAGTCTCCAAGAGCTTATCTTTCCCCACTGACTACAGGGGGAGCCATCAGTAATCAGGCTTCTGATCAAGGTGACTCAGTGACTGGGAAACCCAAGGCAGCTGAATCATAGCCTGAGGATTACTGAGTAGATTAAGAACTCGATGTTGCTTTTTAGGATTCAGCCTTGCATTTTCTCTCAATCAGGTTGAACCAGGGCTGAACACAGTGTTCTTTTTTCTGATATCCAAGGACATTACTCATGTCCCTAGACATGAAATATGAAAAAAAAAAAAAAAATTGAAAAAACACAAACAAACAACAACAACAAAAAAACCAAACCAAAAAAAAAAAAAAAAAGCAAAGACTTCCAACTACCCCCTTCCTCAAACAAAGGCCTCAGCCCTGTGTTTTGAAATGCAATTTGCTGAATGAGATTTTGATAAATGATGATTCTACCATGCAAGGAAATAATAATCCACATCATTGTTTTAACATTCTTTAACAGTCTTCTTGCTCTGCTTCTGTTTCAGGGAAATACACCTTGTCTTCTTTAAAGCAGGAGGGCTTGACAGTTATTTTGAGAATGGATATCATAATATGAATTGTATAAGCATGTACAGAAGCATTTAAAACTAGCAGCATCTGAATATAACTTTGCAAAGTTACATTACTGTAATGTCAGGAGGATAAAAAATGTGTTCAGTGTTATGAAAAGAACAGATATCCTTATGCCATATACAGCCCTTATCATTTAATGACATAACTGTTTTGCTGTTAGACAAGCGATCAAATTTTTTTTAATGTAAATAACCTTGTCTTAAATCTATTCCACTCTGATCGCTGTGTAACTGCAAAAAAAAAAAAAAAACAAAACAGTACAGCATAATTTTTAAATGGTTTTCAGTCTAGTGGAATAGGTGTCAGTTGTGGGTGTCTTTCAGATGCTGGAGGTTTTAATCTGAGCTAAGGAGATCAATGTGCAGAACAGGAAGCAAAAGTCATTGCAAGAGTCTTTGAGAAATTTTAGGCTTCTCTTCCCCTCCCAACCCTTTCACTCCCCTGTGATCTTAAAAACAAACTGTTGCCCTTGGTAATGCTGTTTACATGTTACAGAGGATTTCTTCACATTTAGATAAGATTTAAACTAAAACTAAGTACCAGAACTATTTAAGGAGTTGCACCAAAGCTCCCTGAACTCCATGTAAAGGCTCCTGGGTTTTGCTTTGTGTTAATTTTTCAGCAAGCCATCTATACGTCCTCACCACTGAGCAGTCCTCAGATTCCTTCTGCTGTTTACTTTAAAGTTTTGCTCATTCCAGCCTCTTTCTGTGGCTGGGACGGTTGGGTTGAAGAGCTACAGAAATCACATGTCCTGAGACTGTGCCTGTACCACAGAAACTGCAGGTTTTGCTCTATGCAAAACCAGAAGAGCTTTTTGACAGAAGAAAGTACTGTCCTACTACAGTGCTTAGTAAGAGAAGCTCAAATCTGATGTGACATGTCATTTGATATGGATGACTCTGTCAGCATTTATCAAGGTACATGAGACCAGATTTCAACACATGGTGTCTTCTGGACATGGTGATTTCATTTGATTGTGATAATATTGAGAAGCTCTCTACAAATCAGCACCTGATACTAAAAACACCGAGAGGCTCAGAGAGATTGCAGCCTAAATTGACAAGGCAGGTGAAGGAGGGGAGGGGAAACAGGTGCCAAAAGAGGTAAAATAACCACCCTGCAAGGTAGGTAAATAGAAGACAGATAAAACAAGAGGAAATGGCCTCGAGTTGTACCAGTGGTTTAGATCAGACATTAGGAAAAAATTCTTGCCCACGAGGGTTGTCAAGCATTGGAACAGCTTCCCAGGGAACTGTAGAGGTCACAATCCCTGAAGGTGTTCAAAAAGCAGGTAAATGTGGCACTTAGGAACATGGCACACTTGGAAGTGGTAGGCTAATGGTTTGACTCGACCTTAGAGGCATTTTTCAACCTAAACAATGATATGATTCCATGTTTCTAAGATGTGGAGCTGGTTTTCAGGCCTCTCAGCTGCCATCATGTTCATGCAACACTTTTCAACCCAGTTTCAAGTTAAGGCCTCCACAGCCAAATGCAAGGCTGGGACAGGAGGCAAAAAGTACTAAATAGTGTGTGCATTGCTTGGACTGTGAGATTGACCCTGGATCATGACAAATGGGGCTGGATTGCTGATCCTGATTCCATTGCTCTGCCTGAATGTGCTGAAATCTGCTGTTGTGTCCCAACAGTACCTTCGGAACAGCCTCCACATCAGCGCTGTGTGAGCAGCCCAACCACCCAAACCCAGCAACTCACTCATGCAAGCCCCCAAAATAAACCATCATCTTTAGTTTTCTTAGAAGAAACTCTTGAGAATAAGGTGGGGAAGGTTTTCATGACTACTCACAAAGGAGATTGACTGAATGCAGGAATTTTCTTTAGAATGAAAACAGCCCCAATCCGAATGCCGGTGAACGTTTGCTTGGCTTTATGTTCCCTAATCATAATTTTGCAGTTTCAAATCCTTTGAAGCTCCAAGTTTTTGCCCTTTTTGGTGCTAAGGTGGGAAGAATCATGACAGACTGTTTGTTCTCTAAGAACAAGTACCTTTTCTGTTTTTTTATTTGTTTTGTTTCAAGTTTGGTTATATAATGATTCATAACTATACTAACACCCACAGACAGTGTCTCTAAAAACTGATTTAAACAAAATGTACTGCATTTTTCACCTTTTTCCATTGTTCTCAAGAACTGCATTTGTTCTCATTTAGCTTTAACAAAGATCAGATTGAGCTGGAACTTGGGTAAGGGAGGTGATAAGTTTGCAGATAATAATGCATCTCATCAGTCGTGAATTGCACAAAATAATCTTCAGATAGGGGCATGTCATTCAAGAATTTACATGCTAGCACTTTAATTGTCAGAAGCTAGTTTCTATTAGGCAGATGGATTGAGAATGAGTAACAGCATTTCCCATTAGTGGAGGGAAAAAGAAAAAATAAGGTAAGTTCAAAAACATTAAGAAAATGTTTTGATAATGTTGTTTAACTCAGCTTGTAATGAGAAAAAGAGCAAGACCTTAAGTGAATTAAGACCAAATCTGCTTTGTTTAGCAAATGCTTTCTATCTGCTTAGAACAAAAGATGTGTATGGAAAAAGATAGCAAATGAAAGATGTATTATACAGGAAAAAGTGTGAGAGAAGGAAAGATCTATTTAAAGGAATACTTTGAAAAGGGCTAAAAGAAGTTCTGTGAAAACCAGTGCCAATTTTTTTCTTTTTCTATGAAATTTGAATATTTCATTTTTTTCCAACCCATGCTGGTAAAAAGCCAGGTTTTCCTTCCTGTAATAAAGTGGACCAGAGGGGCCTTTGCTCTCTGAGTGGTTTGATTTGCATAGGGAAAGAACGTGGCTGCCAGACACAGGCCACAAACTGGTCGCTCTTTTTGTGCTGTACTCAGATATTTTAGCGTTTCAGAGCATAAAGTGGGCCCTGTGTGGGACTAGAAAATTCCATGTCCACGCTGTGGTGTGCCCTGGCAAAGTATAACCCTCTGTTCCTGGGGAGCCGACCCTTTGGGCAGTGCTGGAACCATCCCAGCTCAGCCTGGTGATGCCATTTCACACTCTGCCCTAAATAAACATTAAGATATTAAAGGTTCACCACAGGCTCAGATTTCTGAGAAGCAGAGGATTTGGGCCACATGCTCACTTGGTATAATCTGGTTTCCAAGAGCAGATATCAGTGAACAGCACTAGTTTACATCAAATAATTTCATGTAACAGCTTTCCATGATCTTTCTTTGTCATTAAGGGCTTTTTCAATTGCTAGACAAAGCTCTGCATGTCGCAATGGTGATAATACTTTGTACTGTTGTTCTTCACAGTTATCATCTGAAAGCATTTTTAATGTATTTATTATGCTTAAAAGAAATAAATTATGAGGGAGCAACCCAGAGTCAGCTTAAAATTATTACAACCTGTTGTTTTGCAGGTGAGTAAAGAAAAATGAATCCATTTTGCCTAAGGTTACTGTGAACCAGAAAAAAAAAAGAGGATTAAACTCAAGGTGATATGACTACTAATCTTTGGCTTTAATAACTGAACTGCAGCAGGTCCCACCTGGGCTCAGGGTTCTTGCTTGTCATTTAGACAAGTAATTGAATAAAAGCTAAAGCAAAGAATCTATCACCATTCTTGTTACATTTAGGGGGATTTCTTATCATGGATCTAAATGTGACATAAAACCCTAATGAATTTCTTGAGCAGTAGGATATGTTCTAGATGCTGTTTCCTGACCACGATGAAAAACTTTGGCCTTGATCTGTCAAAATAAATACATAAGCACACAAAACTTGTGATTTAAAGACACTGATTGTTTACGTGTATTTAGTGTTTTATATGTCTGTGTTTGCAGCAACAGAGGTTCAGGGCTTCAGAATTAATTTGTCCCTCTCCTGCAATACTGTCCAGATACTCAGGGGTAGGGGAGTTCTGCTGTCATGCATGGTTTAAAAATCATTTTCATACTTACAGAAAGTATTGAAACATTTTATCTTAACACTTGAAATTGCTGACTTTTGCCATGCTGTCCCATGTTTTTATCTATGATAGCTCTGATCATCTTAGCTTTCTGTACTATCTGTGGAAATATATGACAAAACTCTCCATTTTTTTATAATTTCCTTAAAAAACCCCCGTGGCTAATCTGTAATTTGTTTGCTTGCTGTTCACATATTTTCTACAGCTTCTTTTTCTACAGTTGTTTAGGTTTTTTAAAATTTTGTGTTCTATTTTTGAAATTCTAGCATGGGTTTTTTTGAGAAACACACTGATAACATCCCGATTTCTAATGCCTAATAGCAATTGGTGTCCTAATTAAAAATGGTCTTGTATACCTTGAACTGGTGAGATATTTTTCCTCAGAAATATTTTCACATTATCCCACAGAAATATTTTTATAACAAATATACAGAATAATAACTTCTTTTTTTCTGAATAAAAAATAATTTCTGAAATCAGTCACTAGTAACAACTAAAAGTTTTTATTTAAGTTCAGCGAAACTGAAATTTTTATATGTTTTTTTCTTCTCACTAGAAACTGAGTTTGAATGACTTTCGAACAATATTTTGTCTTGTTTTGAGAAAGAAGAAAATTTAAAAATTCATTAGTCCTATATGTAAGGGTTGGATCACATTTTTCGTCACTATTTTAAAAATATAATCTTAATAAAGACTCTAAGGAGATATATATATATATTAATAGTTACTTTCTGTTTTGGTTTCTTTGCTTGTTATAAAACTCCACAGTCTTTAAGAACTGCACATACATGTTTGAAGAAAGGAGGATAAAGTTCTAATCTTCCTGATTTATTACCTGTTCTAAAGCATCGCTCTTGAAAAACCCCCAAAATTATTATTTTTTTTTTTTAAAAAAGGAGCAGCATCTTCCTTCTTTCTTTCTTGTTTTTTCTCCCCTGTCTCCCTGCAATTCTTACAGGTTTGCTATGTAACTCTACTTTTTTTTAGGGAATATTTGAGTGTTCATGGGAATATCTTCTGGCCATCCCCTGTATGGATGCACACTTCCAAATTATTCTTCCGGTGTAGACTAAGAAGATAAATGAACTTTCCCACTGCTTAGTCCATGTTGTTTTATAAATAAACCCTCTAAATGAAGTTAGATGGACCAAGTCATAAAAACACCCATTTCCCTTTAGTGTTTGTGAAGGGCATCCATGGGGACCAGCAGTGTTTGTGCACACACAGAGTCATATCCCCCCATCAACTGCTTCTTCCTGTCTTGGGTAGAGATAAAGCTTATCAGATAGAAAGCCACTTCCATGCACCACCACTCTGTGCTGGTGGGAGATTCTCATGTGTAGGAACGTCATCAGTTGTGGCCAGAGTTTTCTTTGTGTCATGGCAGCTTATTAGGCTGGTGGCTGATTTCAAACCTGGTTTTTCCAGTGACTTCAGTAAGATTTAGATCAAATGCCTTGAGGTGCTTGTTGTCTGAGATATTTTGCTGAACATAGAAAATCAATCCCTTTAAGACACAAAATGCCTGATTGGCAGGATATACATGGCCAAGCTAAAATGGGTTTTGAGCCAGCTGGTCTAGTGGGAAGTGTCTCTGCCCATGGCAGGGGATTGGAACTGGAGGATCTCTAAGGTCCCTTCCAACCCAAACCATTCATTAATCTGGTTTTTTTTCTGATTCTATAGCTGAAGTAATACTATATGCTTTCTGTTTAGTTTGACTGACAAAATGATGTCATGAAGCCATGAATAAACTTCCTGAACATCAAAAGATAAAGAGTTAAACCAAATTTCCTATGGCACATGTGCATTGTTAATTAATTACACAGACTATTTTTAATGAAAAAAAAATTACCAAAAAAAAGAAGGCCATTTTTTTCAGCTCCATTTTTGCATTTACAAGTGCAATCTGAACCAAGGGCTGTTCTCTTGGGCACCACAGTTTGCAATTCTCAGATTTTTAGATTTTCTGAGGCTTGATTGTGCATAGTTTGAAAGAACCACAGGTACATTTTGTGCAGCACTTTCAATTGACATTTATAAATCCAATACAAAACCAACTATGCTTCCATAAGTGTAGGTAGACATTATTTGGGGTAAAATAAGGCACATGACATGATGGTGTTCTAGGCCTTGCTTTGCATTTTTTAGTGAAAGGCACTGTAGAAACTTGTGTTGCTGAGGAGCACAAAACATAATCTTCATTCAGTGATAAATAAGAAACAGTTTGAGCACTTCAGAGTTTACAAGAAAGGCAGAGGAGCCATTTCAGGATCAGTCATGGTTCACACTGGTAGATATTTGGTAACTAAACAGAAAAACTGTGCTAAGAGTCATCCAAATCCTGTTGTAGCCAACTTGTAAGTAGAATACATCCTGCAAAACAGAACAGTTACAATCCCACCCTTTGTGTGTTTGATTCAAGCACACCCATGTTATAAACCATAGGCTGATAAATGGACCTCAAATATCGGTAAAAGAACAGAGTTTTCATCCATGCAGAACACAGAAACAAATTGTTGAACTTACTCAATTCTAAAGGCCTTTTCCATAATTTTTGCTCATGCAAAAGACTCCTGAGGCAACAAGACAGCTTACCTGCCAGCTTTGACATTTCTATAACCACAGCAATATTTCAGAAGCCCCACGTTATAAATCTGATGTGGATTTGAATTTCCCGAAAGTAATAAATGATCCAATTAGAAAACAAACAAAAAGGTGAGAATAATTACTCTGTTTATTCTTCCATGATGATAAGGTGAGCTTGACAAGACAGAATGCTTTTCCTAAACCCAGAGTTTCTCTGTGCTTGCAATTGATCTTAGGAGTTAAAGATTCTGTTTGCATTTTGAACGTGCTGAGGTAAAATGTATTGCCTTGATAGAGATGTTAAGAAGCAGTTTGCTTACAGCATCTCTTACCCTTCATTTTCTATTCCTTTCACTTATTGCAGAATTTCAAAGGCATTTGAGGGTATATTATCAGTGTAGAAGTAAGTCTCAGACAGCAATGATTTACAGTAGCACAGCTTTTAAAATCCTTTCTCAACAGCTTTTCTCTACACTTAATCATTCACAAATGCATTGTTAATTAATTACACAGACTATTTTTAATGAAAAAAAAATTACCAAAGAAAAGAAGGCCATTTTTTCAGCTCCCTTTTTGCATTTACAAGTGCAATCTGAAGCAAGGGCTGTTCTATTGGGCACCACAGTTTGCAATTCTCAGATTTTTAGATTTTCTGAGGCTCGATTGTGCATAGTTTGAAAGAACCACAGGTACATTTTGTGCAGCATTTTCAATTGACATTTATAAATCCAATACAAAAGCAACTATGTTTCCATAAGTATAGGTAGATATTATTTGGGGTAAAATTAGGACCCAGGGCTGAGAAAACATTTGACATTACATCATCTCTAAGTAGTTTTTTGTAGGTACATCTGTTATGTATATGATCTGTTGTTTGTGTTTGCTTGAGGTATATATTTCAGGATACCTTCTCCCCATGCATGTCCATTCATCCTAGAGCATAAAAGCATATTCTGTTTTGAGAATAAATAATAAAAAAGCTCAAAAAATTATTTTTTGTGGAAAAAAAAATCAGGTTTTGTCAAAAAAAAAATTCTGAAGCAATCACATCGATTAATTGATTGGCTGTTTGCTGGCCATCCCTCTTTCAGATATTATGGGGTTTTTGATTTTTAAATATTGGTTATTGATTTAAACAAAATTCATCAAAAGAGTTGAAGTTCTGAAGATATTGAATCCTGAGGAATTCTTTAAAAATAGGTGTCTGAGTAATGAGAAATTCCCAATTAGTCTGGACTGAGAGAAAGGCCCCAGTATGACTTGGTGCCAGAGAGGTCATGGAAATTAATGTCCAGCCTGTGGGAAACCCACACAGAAAGTCTTCAGAAAGTGACTTCAGTAATTTCACAGGTCACAAAACTTGCTTAATAAGCTTTTCTTTTACGTGTGCAGTGGAAAACAGAAACCTGAGCCCATTAAATGGATGTGTCGGTTTTAATTTTATAATAATAACAGCAATAGCATCAATTTAAGAACACACAAAAAAGACCAGTAGAAAACTATGAAAAAAAGACAGAGAAGCTTCTGTTTTGCACAGAACATTGCCTCCACGTTTCCACTGTGCTGGGTTTGTGCTCCTTTGCACCAAGTGAAGGAGGAGTAGCAGGAGCTGGTGCCAGGAGGGAGGACAGTAATGATTTCCTCTCACTTTGCTCTCTGACAGCGTTGAATCAACCCCAGTAACTCCATCCTTGAGTGCTGAGGTTGCTCTAAACATTTTCAACCCAAGGTTTTGTTTTGCTGCATGTCATTAAAAAAGGGCTTTGGGTTTACTGTTTGCAGAGTTTTATTGTTTGCAGAGTTTTACTGTTTTTTCCCCCACTGCATGGCTATGAAAATTATTTCATTCTTATTCTAATGTTGTGGGCTTCAAGAATAGATCTCCTTGCCCAGCATTCCTCTGAAATATGAAAAAGATGCCCTCTGCAGCAAGTTTAACACTGCTATCATCTGCATAATAAAGATAGTCTGTATGTATAGAATATGCATACACACATATAAATTTATACTGATATACTGTGTGGGCACAAAGATAAACGGAATAAGAATCACAGCAGCAAAATAGAAGATGAGACCTGTAACTCAGTGACTGACATCAAGAACAGATCTCATCTGTCAAATGACTGAATTGAGAGGCTTTTATGAACATCTCTTCTAGGACAAAGTACATTATATGTGCAAAATGAATGTATGCAACCTGATAGTGTGCCATTTCCCTAACAATTTAGTAAAATGTTGTTTCTTATTCTTTATTTTTTTATTCATCTTGGCAGTTTTCTTTTGCTTCCTCTCCCTGAAAAAAAAAATAATAAAAAGAATTCTCCAAAATAAATGTGCTAAATTTTCCATCTCATTATGTGTAAAATCATCTACTTTGTCACAACTTCAGATGCTCTCAAAGCCATTGAACACATCTCAAAAATAATTAAAAACAGTAGAGTTACATCAGAGATATTCTTCTTCCAGATCTGTGGGGAATTTACTTATGTGGTTACAATTGTTTTTTTTTCATGAGGGATGCGAAGAATGTCAAAGAGTTGCACAAACCTTAGCATTTATCAGGATTATATCAGCAATGTTATTTCCCCAAACACTGGTTGTCAAGGACCTGCTCATAATGTGTCTGCTTATATTCAAAGGCAGAACCAAATATCCACCTACTTAGTAAAGCAGGCAAACATTACCTTCTAGTGGAAATTAGCTGAGGGTAGATTTTGCTAATGAAAGTTTTGTCATTGGCATAGGGCCCTGATTCAGAGAAGGACTCAGATATCTCTCTTTATTCATGTGATTGTGCCCCTGTTGAACTCAGTGGAACCACAAACATGCTCAGGTTTTATGTGGGCTCCAAAGTTTGATGAATCAGCACCTGAGCAGCAACAAGAAAATGCCCTTAATCGTGGAATCATGCCAATGACTCAATAAAAACTCAAACTTTTCCAGCTAAAGACTTACCTCTAGGAAGACACATAATATTCTGCACTTTGCAATGTGTCTGTTTACATTAAAACCCCTTTCTTGAAGACTATTTTTCCCCATAGCAAAAACTGGTGAATTTTGAGCTTGATTTATGCAGTTTTTATCAATCCCATTGGGGGTTTCTGATCTACCTTTCTTGATAGGTTAGGCTCCAGTAAGCAGCAGCTTTTAGATTCTGTTTGAAACCAAGTCTTTTTGAATTGACATTGAAATCCTTGATTGATTGAAGAGGACGGTGGAACTTTTCTAAAGCTGAGGTTGAGACAATAGCTTCTCCCTCCTTAAAGCAGTTTTGAGTCCCTTAATACCATGAAGGCATCACTAAAAGAACTAAAAGATTTTTTGCATCACAGTCAAGTGGAAGAAACTTCTCTTAAATTTTTTTAATGGATAAAAAAGGAGGTAAAAAAGCAAAACTTAAATAAAAGGGTCAGATTTGCTTATGTTCTTTAAAGCTTTTCTTTGTAGGCAAGAAATCAGTGTTCAGAGAGGCGAGAGGGGAAAAGAAACCAAAAATAATTTAAGAAAACACTGAGTTTTGTCTTTGAATTATATAAAAGCATCTTCATTTGATTTAATTTTTCTCTAACATAATGTGCTGTATAATCACTGACTTCATCATCCCCTGGGCCCGAGCATCCTCTCAGCACAAGCTGTGGGAGCTGTGCCACAGAGTTCAGTGGGAGCAGAATTTGACCCATGCTTTGCTTTAAAAACAGAAGGTACTTCTGTCACCTTTCTCTTTCCTAAGAAACTCTTTCTTTTGAGATGCTAAATGGTCCTAAAAATCATTGCTTGTGATATCATCAGCCTTCTCCTCTGTAAACTGTCAAAAGGAATCAATAGTTTACCAAAAAGGTAAAAGTCTGCAATCCTATGGCTCAACAGCTGGAAGGATCAATAAATGGAAGCAGGAGAAATACTGCAATCTGCTAAAGGGATTTACTGCAAGACTTGTTTCAACCCCACTGCTTAACACAGGGCATGGTTGAGGGTGGGAGGAGAGAAGGAGGAAGAGGATGAGGGAGTCTGTGGAGGGAGATGAACTTGTTTCTCAGTCCATTTAAAGGCTGGCTGTCCTCCAAGATAAAGCAACTTACTTTCATGAGGGTGAGAGAAGGTTTTCCCAGGGGAAAAATTGTCTCTCAAAAAAGCATTAGTGAGAATTTGAAATGAAAACAGTGTTGAAAAATGCTAACAATTCCTCAGTTATCAAATAGAGTTTAACGATATGTTTGGGATTTTTTTCCACCTCTCCCAAACCACAACCAGAGAGGACTGTGGCGTTTCAGAGATTATTTGAGCTATTAACCACAGACAAATAAATATTAATTGAGTCTGCTTCCATATGGAGTAAATAAGAAAATTTATAGCACCTTTACTGAAAGCAAAATCAGAACAAAACATACTTCTTTTAGCCTTTAAGCCTGAAAATGCAAATAAAATGAGCAAAAGCAAATAAATAATAATTTGTCTCTCCTGCCACCTGGAGAACTCCATATGTACTCTAAACATTGCTTAATTAAAACTCACAGAACCCTGGTTCAGTAATTATTTCTTAACTGCTTGTTTTAGAGGAGAAAGCCTTTGGCCTTCAATTACAATAAATTACAAAGAGGGCAAGCATGGACAGGCAGGATTCAATAGCCTTTAGTCAGCCTCATCTTCCCAGCTCTGGAAAGCAAAGTTCTTTTTACAGTAGGACTTGACTCTGCAAGCCCTGAAGTCATGGTTAAAGATCCCATTGACTGTCTGGGAGCAGACACAGCCCCCCCATGCCCGTGGGGATAAGGGTTAACACTTAACTTTGCATTAAAACCATTTTGCTGCACCAAGATTTTTTCTCTCTTTTTTTTTTCCCTTCCCAAAAGTGGATTTCCCCCCCACACCCCACCCCCCATTCTTCTCAATGCGGTTTCAATGTACTCATCTTCCTGAGATCACTTTTACCTGATAAAAGTGAAAAGCCATTATGGCCTTATTTGTCAATTTGGTGTGTGGGGGGAGAAACAGGAGATTGAATGTTGAGGTTCTACAGCTCCTCCAGCATGTGGTGATTCATTAGGACATTATGTGGTAGGTAGCTGCACTCTGGCATGCTCTAGGCATCATGTACACTGCTGTTTGAAACAGAGCAACATAATAAATCCCTTTTTTAATAACTCTAAATGATGACTTATGCCCTGGAAATTCCTTTTCCTCCTGGCGCAAGCAACTATAATCTCCGTGGTGCTGCAGAACTGAGTAGACATCCTAATACCTTTACTGGAGGTGAAACAATATGCACCTCATTAGCAGGTCACAGATCAAACTATTAGCAACATGGTGGGAAGCCAGCTAGGATTTGGTGGGATTTATAAAAGGGCATCTCAGAGGCAGCATGCAAAAACGCTTTTTGGTGGTGAAAATGCCTCTGATCAACTGATTTCCCACTCAGTGGGCAGGGGGAAGACATTTTATCCCATTGAGCAGACTAGTTTGGCAATGGTGATTACTTGGGCTTAAAGCTTTATGTATCTCATGAAATCTGCAGCAGTTCCTCTTGATAAATTAACCTTCTTTTTGTAACATAGAAGGAGGAAGCCCATCAGCTCATCTCTGTTTCCTTTGCTCTTTATCTCTTTGCAGCATTCATAGCAGGAGGGAAAGAAGAGCTAGAAAACACTGCAACATCTGCCACAAGTGAACACTCTGTAGTTGCCCCACAGTAGCCCAGGGGATCACATCCTTAGTCCTTATTTATTACCAAGGGAGTGTTCAGCAGATTGGAATAGCCTGGGGTGTTCCTCTGGGTGAACTGCAGCTGCACCAGCCAACAGCATCCCTCAACCAGTCATCATGTTCATAAAATTTCATATAGTGCTTCTTTTTAAAACAAAATTAAGTTGATGGTTGTAAATGTTTTGTTGGTGGTTGCAAACAGAGGTCAGCATTTTTATTCTGCCAGAAGGAAAGGGAAACTGAATTGAGGACAATACCCCAAGCCCATCCTGTGAGGCTTGCAGGGAGCACACAAAAGTTACCAGTCCTGAAGCTGCAGGAGTTTTGTCACATGTGGACAAAATATTTTTAATAAACTACCTGACCATTCCTTGCAAGAAGACCTTGCCAACTCCTACTTTCCTAAGTTCCCCAAGAGACAGGAGGGTCTTTTGTCCTCTGTGTGCCTATTTTCCAGCCTTGGGAGCCTCAGTTCTCCTGGGTCACTCCAAGAGGTTTGCACACACCCTCCCAGCCTACTGCACATCCTCTGCAGAGCAGTGTGGTGCTGAGGCTTCCACCAGAGAGCAATGAGGTCTCCCTGCCAAAATCAGGTCTGAGATCCTCGCTGGTGTAACCAAGTTTACTTATCAAATATTTCTAAATTATTCAGATTATGTCTTGACTATGATCTTTGGTTCATTTCTCTCAGCTCATAAAATAACTTTACATGCAGATGCTGCAGAAAAAGGAAAAGGAAAGGAAATAGGAAGCTTGGATCCTGCTCATCCAATTTCTTGTTGAAAAGCACACTTGGGAAATTCCTTTCCAATTGGTCCCTCCAAGGCCTAGGATATTTATATGTGTGGGTAGGGTGTCAAGACCCAAACACACCAACCTAAATGGTCTATCCCATTTTAAAAAGACACCTACAGAAGCATTTAGACTTATTTCACTGATGTCTATCACAAGAAGATGTTTTGCCATTTCAGAGGACCTGCAAAGCATGAGAGAGGAAGGAAGAGTGGTTCTGTGATAGCTTTACTGGTGAGAGTGGTGTGACAGTGAGAGACAGCAGGCTCACATCAGAAAAATTTGGTTCCTTTCCTATCTAACCCTGCTAGTGAGCATGGATCATTAAAGTCTTCTAAGGTTTCTGAGTACTCATCTGCAAAACAGGAATAATTTTCTGAAGTTCCTTTAAAATCTTTCTCTTTATGAATTTTTCTTAAAAATTGCTAACCCTTTCACATTGGCAACATCTTTCTTCTGCATAACTTAAAGAAACAGGACAGTGTGTCTACACAGGCTAAAATCAAGCACTTATTAAAAGTTAGGTGCTTTGGGAAGATGAAGGATATGGCAGGATGCATCAAGAACTTATGAGGATGCCATCATCCAGAGAATGTACATTGGCCTATAAGGGATTTCCAAGGGGAGAAACAGGACTGTAGACAGAGAAAAAGCAACATTCTCTGAGCTTGTGACAGCAAGTATCAGAATCAGTAATTTACTGTTATTTGTACACTCAGTATTTGTGATGGCTCTTCCCTTCCCACCCCTCGATCTCGGGCTGAGCAATGCCAGGGCTGTTCTGAGTCACTGTGCTGTCCTCCAGGAGAAGGGAAGGTGCAGTTCTTTCTTTTAGGACCCTCCACAGAGATTTGTTGCTCATAGGAAATTGATTGTGGTCATCACCTCCTAAGGACCTGGCTGCTTTGGGCATACCCAGGGTCACTCTTTGTACAACCTCATCTCTCCTTCCCCTTCCAGGACAAGACCATAGTAAGGGTACAAAGAATACAAACATAAATTAACCCTGTGCAAATTATCTGGTTCCACAGAGCTTGGGGTTCACCACACAGACACTGCAGCACAGAGACATGCCATGTTCCCATCCATAAAGATTTGGTTCCCAAAAGGTGCCCTGCAGTCATAAAATATAATTATTGCGGGGTTTTTCTGTTTGTTTAGGGTGGAGGTTTCTTTTGTTTGTGGTGGTGGTGTTTTTGGGGGTTTTTGGGGTTTTTTTTGTCTTTTTTTTTTTTTTTTCTCTTGCTGGTTTATTTTTAAAGTTTCTGAAAGAAATCAAGGATTATGCTGAAGTCCATCAAAGCATTATTTCTGTAGTAGCACCTGAAAATATGTATTGTGTATCTGAACAGTGTTAATATACTGAGGGAGGTGTGTGAGCTCGCTGGAACAGTGCTGGAGGAATGCATAAGGCAAAACAACCCAAATCCAGACCAGGTTCTCCCTCACAATATTTCCCTTGCTGTCCATGGAACTGCAGTTGGGTTTAATCCTGCACAGGAGTGGATTCACACCCAAAGAGAAGCCAAGAGCCAAATAACTTCTGAGAAATTTGGACACTGAGGCCACCAGGAGCAGGAGGAAAAGGAGGATTTATGTTTAACAGTGGTGGAACTGCATCCAGTGGATTCTGGCCCCCACATCTCACCAGTGTTCAACTGAGGAAGATTTAGGTGTCTGGGACAGTAACTATTGGCAAAGGAAGAACAAGGTGGAGAGAAAAAAAACCTAAAATCCTCCCAAATGGCTTGCAGCAGCTCTGTGTTTTGGTTTTCTGTGTTCAGCAAAAAAATAAAGGTGATATAATTTAATCTACATGAGAATACGTGAGAGAGAAAGGGGTGTCTCTACCACATCTGCCCAGCTGTTCTCTAATAAGATGAAGAGAACACAATTTCATCATGTGTTAATATTTCAGTACAGGCTTCTGCTCCAAAAGCATTCAGGACACAAATGACCAGGTAGAGGGCTGTGCAGAGTAATTTCCCTTTTAGAAAGGGCAATTAAAACTGCAGTAGCCTTATCTCCTCACAACTTACATTGTTTTAGAACCACAGGACAAAAACTATTACTGAATGGAATTTCAGAGGGATTGGTAGAAATCAGTATAATGTATCTTTTGTGTTAAATGCCTTAGAATCTATTTTTCTGCAATATAAATACATTTATAATATCCCTAATGCTGATAAAAAATCGTCTTGATAATCTATTCAAACACCTAAGAGACTTCACTTTCTGTTCTGACACTCTCTGAATTCCAGTTTAAAAATGCATTCTGGTTTAACTGTCATCAATAGCCTAATGCAATCTCAAAGAAACAGGCATAGGCTATTCAAACATGTTTCCAATATAAGTTAGAGATTGTCAGACAAAGGGAAAAATAGTTTCTGAGTTAAAGACATAAATGTCAAGAAATAGGAGGAAAAAAAGTGTGAGAAATTCTGATTTTTTTATTACATTTTTCTGGTGTAGGTCAATTAATCATAAATCATCATAATTTTAATAAAAATACCCTACAAAGCACAGTTAAAAAGCATGACTTAGTTCATCAAGATCTAAGAGGGTCTTTCTTTGCTACTGAAATTTTAATTATCCACTCTTTCAATATTTATAAGTCACCTCATTCTTTAAATTGTGAAGTAAGCCACACAAGAGGTTTAAAAATGGAAAATACAGGAAATTTAGGGTGCTTTCCTATATTTAAGCATTTTATTTTGTTTTCCTGTGTTTGAGATTTTGCAAGAAAAATCTCTCTCTACAGTCCTAAGGTCTAAAGCATTACTGTCATAAAAAATGAAATTTTGATGGGTCTGTATGACTTCAGTAAGTGAAAACTTGTGAACTATACCAGGTATCCCAAATCTCAAAAGGTAATTATGTGCTATAGTCACTGATTGTAATTAGAAAATAGAGTTTTTAAACCAATGTTAATAATATTTATGATGCATTTTAATAGTTCACTCATCAGTGAAATAATCTTTACAGTCTCTTCTAACCCAAACTATTCTGTAATGCCACAAAATCTCAGCTGGTGAGTTAGAACACCACAGAATAGATTATAAATGTAAGTAAATCCCTTTAGGTTTTTGTTTTAAAGCTCAGATCAGAAATTTCAACCTGTTCTTTCCAATAAGCTAATCTTGCAAAAAGCTGTCATACTTCATCTTTTATTCCTTTTCCTACACAGCAGTACCAAGGTTCAGGATGCAGTCTGTCTGCAGGTACCCTGGACATTCTTAAACAGCAAACAACCTCTTTGCAGCAATTTTTTTCTTTTTAAATGTCCCCATTTTGTAGAAAAGCAAAAGTTCCATTATCAGCCCTGAAGGTCTATTAGCTCTGTCAGTGATATCCCTGTGTGAATGGAGAAATCGGGACTTGAAAGGACAAAATAAAATGGTTCGTGTAAGACATAGATATTTTCTACTGCAAAAATATTTGAAAGCCTTGCAATTCTCTTTTTTGCCTATTTTAGCACTGCAAAGGTCATACTCAGCAGCCTGACTGACACAGAGAAACTGTGGCAATTTTCCTTGAACAAGAGATGCGGTTCTGATAGCAGGATCACACAAGTCGGTACTTTCATCACCATTCGGATGCTTGTAGGGGTTCCTGTTCATCAAGAGACCTTTAAATTTATGGTTATTTGGTGTATTTCCTTCCTTACTAAGCATTTTATGATCAGCCCTTGGGTTGTTTGGTTTTTTTGCTTAGGACCACGTTTTTTGCTTGTATTTAACTTGTGAGTAGGCTTTTCTATGAGAACTAAAAATTTTTAGATCAAGATCAAGATGTTAATTTTCATCTTGGGTAGCTCCCTTATATTCCACTTGTTTATTCCAAATATTGCCTCTTATAGAATAATTAAGGTTGGAAAAGACATCTAAAATCAACAAATCCAATCATCTTTCCATCACTCCTCTTACTGACGCAGCCATGGGCTAACTGAGGCTCTCTTGACATTAATAAGAATGAGTTAATATGTTTGCTATGTGCAGTTAGAATTTACTTTTCCCCTCCTCCAAAATATTCCCAATAAGATAACCTTCAAATCACACTGATTATCTCCTTCTCCATGAGTCTGGGAGGGAATTAGGACATTGAAAAATGACAATATTTTAAAACGAATTATGAGATCCTGAAGGGTTCTTGGCATCCATCAAGATCACAAGATATTGTGGAGGCCCCCAAAGGAAACAAGACAAGTTTATTGAGGAAATTTTTTTCAGGAGTTGTGATCATAGGATGCCTCCCCATTGGGAAATATCCAGAAATTTGTAAATCAGAGGATTGTGAAAACCAAAGGGAATCTGATTACCTGCAAAGCAGAAGCCCCGCACTTTCCATGGCCTTGTTTGAATGAGACAAAGCAATGGGGTGAGAAACACTGCTGGTTTTAAGATTTCAACATAACTTGTATTGAGCTGCTCTCAACGTGAACATATGTGGTGGGTTTCTTGCCAGGGTGGTGTCCAGCTTCAGTTTTAGGCATTAAATCCTGTGGTCTTTGCTGCATTGAGGTGAAGCCTTGTGTATTCCTCTGTTACTTTAACTGAGGAAACATGCTGAGGTTCTTGGGCCACTGCTGAGGTTTGTAGCAGAGATGCCCTGTGAGGAGAAAAGGCTGCTCTCCTTTAGTACATACAGCTGACAGGGTGGTATTCACTCAAAGGTTGGAATTGATGATCTTGGAGGTCATTTTCAATTTTAAGAATTCTATGATTTTATTTCTCTCCACAACCACAAAAAACAGCCTATGAAAATCAGTGTAATTCCAGTAATATGTATATAAACAGTTAAATGTTTGCTCTGCTTATATTGGTATGAGATGCCCTTTGCCCTACAGATTTCTTTACTAGCCTCAACACTAGTAAGTCCCTGCAGAGTGAAGTCAAAGATGATATTGTTTAAATGAGCAGCAATAAAAATTCCCCATAGCAAGTTTAAATCCTGATAATGGTGCAGTTTTATTGCATTGTACTGAACTTTTACCAATCAGTCCAATTATGGGCTAATTCATTCTCATCACTTCGGAAAGCTTTTTTTTTTTCAAAGCCCTATCTGATTTTTTGGCGTGTGAAATGCTTACAAAGGGAAGTTAATAAAAGAGCGGTTCATCTGCATATACAAAGGAAGATCATAATATAAAAAATTGCCACATTAGAGAAGTCTAGACCTTGACTATCTGTCATATATTTTTATAGCGTCTTATCACTGCGCTATCTGATGAAGTAGTGAAATGGTTAAGATAAATGAGACTTAATTAGTGGAACTGATACCTGTCTATAGCAAGCCTTAAATTTGCATCTGGGAGCTCTGATTTTCAGAAAGGAAGTGCACGCCTGCAGTCCTGCTTCCCTTTGAAATCTATGGGAGTTTTCCCTGCAGTGAAAACAAATGCTCGAGGTTTTACCCAGAACCAACCGAAACTTTTGCCATCGAATCATCCCTTTGAATCATGAGCTAAAACATGGGGAGACAAGCAAATACCAGAGCTCTGAGATGGAGGGAGAAGCGGAAGAGCCTAGACTTGACTTCTAACACGTCAGGCTGCGGAGCTCAGCAGCCTGCAAAGATAAACAAGTTCTGTCAACCCTCAATAAGAGGGCTGGTGCAGATTATTTTCTCTCTGGCACAAAACAGACCAAAATTTGGCTTTTTTTTTTTTTTTTTTTTCCCCAGCTTTTCTTGTGGAGCAATGTATTTACATTTGAGCTCAGGAATTAGATGGCCAATTGCCATTGGTGTCAATTATTTCAGTAGGAATGGGCTGCAGAATAACTCTCCTGCCAAGCGCTCCCTGTGCAGAACAAACGATTTACCACAGAGCTCAGAGATGGGGTATTTACATTCATTTAAGTTTGGTATAAACATTTACAGAACATTAGGACAAATACCAGCATTCTCAGCTAAATGTCTGACCACAATTATTTCTGATGAATAAATGGCCTGTAGAACAACTCTAAGATGAGAGGAGGTTTTTTTTTCTTTCTTTTTTCCTCTCAAGCCAAAAGACTTTGAAAAAAACAGTGCAGTATGCAGCTAAACACACTGTGCAAAGGTTCATGTAGAGTTAAGGAAAACCATAGATGTTTGTATGATTAGGGAGTGAATATCTAGATTAAACCAGTTTATGTTGTCCTTCATCTACTGTTCTGTTTATTTCCTTCAAAATCTCACCTTCAAATCTGACCCTGACAGACATGCCTGGTTCAGTAAAGATAATTTGTGCTGACCAAGTACTTTTTAAACCAAACATCATGAGCTGGCCACTGCAAAGGTACTTTTCTGCTGGAAACGGTGGCATAAGGGTTGTTGATTACAGCACAAGAGTCTATTTACCAAATATTTCTCAGAGGCACCTGGCTGTGAGAATAGGGAAGCCACTCAAAGGTACCTAGAACTACCTAAGTGTAAAGCACCTATTTTCTCACTGTTAGCACAACAGGCTAATGTATTCCTCATCACTCTTTTAATTATTATTTTTGTTTTATTCGTAAGTGTACCACAGAGAAAATTTGCAGATGCAAAGATTTCTGTTCAGTGCTATTTGTGGAGCTCTCCTCTTCAAGATCTTTGTAAAATCATAACATCATTAAGGTTGGAAAAGACCTTTAGGATCAAGTCCAGCCATTAACCCAGCACTTCCAAAGCCACCACTGAGCCATGTCCCCAAGTCTCACATCTATATATTTTTTGAACACTTGCAGGAACAGTGATCCCACCACTTTGCTGGGCAGCATGTCTAAGAAAAACAATTCAACTCTAATAAGAGTTAAAAAAACCTATCATTATTAATAATGCCATTTTGAGCATATTTCTTATAGCCAGAATAGTCCAGTGACTGCAGGACTCACTTAACACGTCAGAACAGCCCTGGTGTCAGCTCTGACAGAGCAGGGAGGTTAACATGATTTTCAGGCACCTCAGCTGAACATGTAATTATGAGTCGATTGACTCTCCTAAGATGTGTCTTTCTGGTATTGAGGGGAGATTGTGTCTGATTAGGGATTTTTTGTGGTGCTAATTTAAGGTGTCTAATGAAAACAGCTTATTAATCTCTCAGCATTTCTGAGCAAAACTATATTCTCTTTTTCTGCAGCCTCTTCTATGTTCCTTTGGGCCTGTTCTTCATCAAAATGCATTTGTCCCTGTGAAAATAACGTATAAGGAAGAAAACTAAAATCTGACCATTAAAACACAATTTATTACTCCTTTCCCCAAACACCCTAATTGGACAGTATTAACTGTTGATATGCTTCAGATCCTGGATGCCATGAAGGGAAGATCCTCTTTTTCAGTAGTGGCAGAAGTCTGTGGGACTCCTACTGAAGCTTGGAAGCATCAGCTTGGGAGAGCATCAGGGACTTCATAGTAGAAGACACTTCCAGGCAGAAGGAAACTACATTCCATGGGGTTTAAAGCCATAAAGAGAGACCCAGATGTACAGCAATTTTTTGTTCTGGATTTGTGTGTCAAACAGTAGTATGGTTGATTAAACTTAGTTTTGAATTACTGATTTCTTCTCTGACATAATTTTGAACATGGACATATTATTTTATTAAAAGAGAACAAAAATGTCATTGACATCCTGCATCACCTCGTAAATTACTGAGATCTAGCTGCTTTGGGGGATTTAAAAGCAGAAACCAAAGAAAAATGAGCTCTGAGCACTTAGGTGAGGCTCAGATGAAAATCGAGACCACTTTGCTCTGATTTGCTTCACTGTGCAATGAATCTAAAGGGAGTTTAAAGGCCTGGATTGTTCACAGAGGCAGCATTTTACATCCCTTTATCCAAAGTTGCAAAAGACTGCATGGCAGCCAGAATGGGGATGAATCCTAACTCAGAAGTTGCACGCACATTCAGTGAGGGTCGGGGAGGGAATTTTAATGAGCTCAGGATTTCTGTCGGCAGTAGCTTTAATCATCAGGTCTCCCCCAAAATGAAGAATATTCATGCATACAATAATTAATACTGAACAGGAGATTTGTATCAATCTGACAGATAGGAGATGAAATTAACTGTGCTTTCATGTACAATTTTAAGTAGGTCAGATAAGAGCATCTATTGTAACCAGCTTTTATTTTATAGATATACTCTGACACGTAACGACCCACATGTACATATTTAAGAATGTCTATAAAAACCTCACACACAGCAGAATCCCCTTAACCTGATGTTTGCAGGCTGTCCAGTTTTCTCTGGAACTTACCCCTTTTCCTTTCACTGATTCATGGGCTCTGAGGTCACACAAGATGGTTGTGATACAACCAAAGGTTCTGCAAACACGAAACTTAGAATATCATGCAGTAATTCCTACATTGCATCCTGTCAGCTATGGATGGACTGGAGCATGCTGAAGATATTTAAATAAAACAGCCTCTTATGCTGCATTGATTTTCCTTTAAATTTTATTCTTTTGCCTCTCTCCCTTTGAAGAGTTAGGCTGGATCAGCATTAGCTTTCTAAAAGTGTTTCCTCTTTTAATAATATTTCCCACTAGGTAGTAAAAGCAATAGTAAAAACAGAATTTAAGAAAAAATAGATATCAGAATATGACATTGATGTGATGGGGCTTCAGTTAACATAGTTCCCTGGAGGTGTTCATTAGTTTTTCGTACCACTTGAATTCCTTCAACATAAAATGGAAATGTAAAGGAAAGATGTCTCTATCCCTCAGTAGGATCTGCATGTACATTTTTAACATCCACCTAAATGATAAAGATATCTGAAGTTTTAAAATATGCAGGCTCTTTTGCAGTCATGCTGCTTCACTATTTTTCTAAACTGAAAAATTAACCTTTTTTTAGCAATTATTTGAAACCTCAGCTGTTGGTTGTGGTAGCATATAACTGCTTGAATAAAATAATTTGTTTGTATGTGATTTACCTAGGGAAAAAAATTAAAGCATTAAGCCAAACTCTGAAATAATTTTTGCTAATAGTTCAGGTCAAATGTCCTGCTCTACTTTTCCTTCCTTTGTTTTTATATTTTTTGAAAAAGAAGAAGGAAGGGAAACTGGAGGAGGAAAAGTAAGAAAAATCTCAATAGACACAAATTGGGAAGAATGATTACAAAAATTAAGTTAGTTGTTTAGAAAAAAAAGCTGATAGTATTTTTTATGGGAAAATACATACATTTTGTTCTGAAATACTACAGTAATCTACCAGGTAAATGCCTGAAGTTATACAAATGCTACAGCAATGTGTCATACAGTCACTAATCAACACTATATACTTAAATAATCATGCACATCGTGCCCTTAATTGCTTGGTGAACTGGGGACTAGTCCAAAGGCTTTCCAGCTTTGTGGCCAGTATCTACATGGAATTTAAGTTAGTTGTCTAAATGACCTTCAAGTCTTGCTCCTAAGTCAATATAGAAAGATAAAACAACACCAGAGCTACTTCATCCTATCACCAACCCAAGCATCCTTCTGACCCCACAGCCCCCGTGGCTCAGCTTCAAGGAGAGGGGTCTGCAATGCTCTTACATCATTCTACACCCAGGGGACAGAACCAATTTTGGGGATGATTCTCCTCTGGTTGAGAGTTTGCAAATGGCCCTGGGAGCTTGCAGGAGAAAAAAGGGGCCATCACTGTGAAGGAGATATGGAAATTAGGTGAAGTGGACTCATGTGAGATATTTAGTTTGACTGTTGCTCCTGAAGAAGCAACTTCCATCCCTGAAAGTGTTCAAGACCAGGTTGGATGGGGCTTGGAGCAACTTGGTCTAGTGGAAGTTGTCCCTGCCCATGGCAGGTGTTTGGAACCAGGAGGTCTTTACGGTCCCTTCCACCTCAAGCCTCTCCATGATAGGAGGTGGAAGGAAGCCCTAAGCTTCTGAGCTTGGCAGAGCAGTTGCAGTGCCCAAACCTTCAGCCAAAGCAGTGATGGAGGTGCCTTGGAGGCCAAGGACTTGGAGGGTTGTGAGTGAAAAATAATGACCTGCTGTAATTCCCCTTGCGTGGGAACCAAACATGTCATCAAAGCAAGGGGGAAGAGAACCAGGACAAGCGTGTTGCTTTTAAATTTTTTTCTTCTTCTTGTTAAGAAACTTCATTTTTTTAAAAAGTCCCTTTTGGTGGCTGCAACCTTATCACAGTAGGATCTACAGCTGAAACCAAATGAGAAAGAAGGTGAAATTGTCTAGACTGCATGAATTGCAGGCAGCACGGTGAAAAGTAAATTGGAAGTTTAGCATTCTTTCATTTTTAATAACCTGAAGTGTTATCGATGATGTCTGTAATTAATTTTTTTAAGATGTTCATTTTAGATCAATAGTATCCTCATTAAATGGGCAAGGTCATTTATCATATTTAAAACAGTAAAATTCAAGCTCTGTGGTGAAATCATACCAATTGACATTAGTGAGGGTGCAACACTACCTTCTCCTATTTCTTTTTTTTTTTTTTAGTGAAGTTGTCAGCCAAATATACAATTTAAAAAAATATTGAAATGGTGTATTTCTCCTCTTCTCCTTCCCTACAGTTACATTTGAAGTGTGGAAAGGGCTAAGAACCAGTATTGCTGAAACTGTTTCACTTCTGATTCTCAGGGAAGTTATTTTCTGTAGAGATGCTAAAAATATTGGCCCTCAGAAAAGCATGAGCTGACTGCTGCAAACTCTGTAATTTAAGGACTTTTGTGCTCTTGGGTCACATTTAATAGTTTCACGTGGGCATTTTAGGTTTTTCCTACAAAATACTGCCTCTTGAGATGCAGGCTTTGACTCAGTTGACAGAAAAATAATAAATCCAGTGGTCCATATAAATATGGGCTTTGTCATAAACATCAGGGCAAATTCTCAGATCTCCCAAAATAAAGTAGCTCTGCTCATGGCAGATCCAGTGTGTGGAGGATCAGGCCCTTAAGTGGAAGCTTAAACTAAGCTACATCTCTCAGTGGAAGAACTGCTGGTTCTTCAAGCTGCTTCTGAAACCTGAGCATGAAACCATAACCTCTGCAGCCTGCTTGGTTTGTGGCCCAGGCTCAGGCCATTTATTACATGTATTTACATGTATTTACATGTATTTACACCCTGGACTTCACATCTCACCTCCTGACTGAAGCATTAAATGGAGCACCTTTCATTTTGCTGTAGAGCTGCAGGAAATACCGGGCTGCAGGATCCCTGCTGGTGCTGGAGTGAGCTCCCAGTCAGTCCACACCTCACTGCTCTTTCATTCTTCTTCTTTTAACTCCTTATTCTTTTCTTCCTGCTTCCTTTCTTACCAAAACACGCAGTGAATAACCCTGGAATCATCACAATATCATAAAGACTTGAAATGTCTCTGTAAGCACCCTCAGCACTACGAGTCAAAAACACCCAAGATGACCTAAGACATATTTCTTTCTGGTTTTGTCTAGAAGGCTGAATTTTACAAGGGATCCGCCCTTCATAGTTCCTTTGTTGTTGTTTATTATGATCATACAAGAGAGCAAAGAGTGCTGTATACAACACACAAGAATGCCTTAAAAGAAACTTCGAATGAGCTGAGCCATAGCTCCTCATTTGAAGGGAGGGGAAGAAGTAAAGAAAAATTAAAATTTAATTTTGCTTTCTTGATACTTATGTGGGAGAAAAAGTGCCCTGTTCTTACAGGATGGCTCTACCTGATGTTTTGAACATGATATGCCTGGGAGACAGTGTGGAGCTATCTATTTGTTTATATATTCAGAATGGTTTTTCTCTATAGGAAACCTGAAGATGTTATACATTTTTTGTGACTTTAATGTTTTTGATATCTAAAGTTCATGAAAAAGCCATGTAATTGGTACAGAACTTTTTTTTACTTGCATCAAGCCCCCTAATCTTTGAACATTAGAATAATTTTGCATCTAGCCTGGGGTAAATTAGTTTCTTCAGGGTTTTTTTTTCAACTTCCCAGCATTATTTATTTTCAATTTGAAATTCTTTTAATATCAAAGTGGGTGTAATTAATTCTCTGTTTCTGATGATCTGAAAATTAAAATGAAAAATTACAAATAATATATCAAAGAACTTTCAGAAATATATACCTGACCAAAATAGTCCAGGTTTACTGAACCTACATAGCAATTTTTGTGGGGATTTTTTCCCCCTCTATATAAAAGCCATGCTTTAGTGCCATCTAGTGCACCAAGAAATCACAAAAGAAACTTCCCTCAATGTTTATGCTCTTGCCTTGCAGTAAACACTTTAAAACTCTAGATTAGAGCCATGGCTATCATATTAAGTAAACAGTGAAATGACTCTTAATTACCTATTTGGAGCCTGACTACATACAGTCAATGGTGAGTGTAAAGCAAGAGTTTCAGGTCTTCTCTCACCAACCATCATTGAAACTGAAAAAGACTCAGTAGTTCAGATTTAATCTCTTTTCCTCTGGAAAATTAGAAGTGTCTGAGAAGAATTCTAGCTTTCAGCTAAATATCATGAGTTTGAAACCTTGTTGGGGAACACACAAAATATGGTGTGTGCAAAGCCTGGGTTTTTGCTTTTCCCATAACTGAACATTAATTCTCCTGATGGCAGGGAAAAAAAAATAAAAAGAAAGTAAAAATACCAAAAGCCTGCTGGTACACAGAACAGCTGGCTAGAATAAAAGATCATAGAATCATACAAGGTTTTGTGTTGGAAGGGACATTACAAATCTTCTAATTCCACTAGCCCTGACATGGGGAGGGACATCCAACCAAATATTTAATATTTTTCTTCCCCTGTTTTGGGGCAGGGGGTTGTGATTGGTGAGGAATTTTTGGATTTTGTTTGTTTGTTTGTTTGTTTGCTTGTTTTCCTTTCAGATTTTGTCAGTGAAAAATAAAAACTGAGTTTGCAAGCCTAGGGAAAAAAAAAAACCTGAATGACATATTGGCCCTGGATTGTTCTCCATTGCATGAAATTCATGATGGCCACACTGAGAGGAGAATTTGGGCCCCAGCATCCACCCAGATGGTTGTCTCACCAATGATCTCTGGGTTTTGGAGTATTACATTTTTATCAGCATCAGCACTCCAGTGGGATGTATGTGATTCCTAAATGGCTAGCAAGGTTTGAGAGGATTTGATCTGATGATATGAGCTTGGATATTTTTATTGGAGAGGTCAGATGATCTGCTGAAAGCACACAGATCTTTGAAGATCGAGACACTGATTACGGGCACAGATTTTACAGCAGGAACATTCAGGTTGTCAGGTTTGACAAGTCCAGTGCTTACAAACAGGGAGGAGATTTCTTACCCCAAATCAGGGACAAGTTGCTTCTGTGCAGGTTTTATTATCAAAAGGAGAGGTGATAGCTTTGATCAGAAGGTGAGACTCATTCTGACCATCTTACAAAACTGATAATCTGTGCTGATTCCCTGTGTGTATCCCTGATAAAGATTTCTCTACCTTTTTTTTTTTTTTTTTAATATGTACTTTGAGTCTAGTATAGCAAAATATTTTGGTGTAAAAGCCAGATATGTGAAGCTTGGTACCTGAGTTCATTGCCTGGGTGACACAATGATAGCTGAGGGTCAGGGCAGAGGCATAGGAAAATGTTAAAACTTTCCCACAAGGAAACCAGCTGCAATGGGTGGCAATTTCAGCTTCATGTTAGGCCATGACAACCTTTCAAATATAATAATAGTAATAGTAATAATAATAATAATAATAGTAGTAATAGTAATAGAAAAATCTTAGGCCTTTTTGGTGACCATCAGGCAATGCTTGGGAGCTGGAGTTCAGCTAAAGCACAAACTCCCTGTGACAATCCATGTGACAACCTGCATTGCTGTGGAGACCTGACCTCTTTGAACTTCCAGGTGCAAAATCATGACAATAATCACCCTTCCAAGTGCTCATGTGGTGGGCAGCAGTGCCAGGAGTGAATGGGAAGGAGGAGAGGGGGGAAGATGAGGAAGATGCTGCACTGAGATGCTGTTTCAGTGCATTAGATGATGCTTCCACTTCCCCAGTGGTACCAGAGGCCACAAGCAAATTCTTCATGCTGATGGTTACGTGACTTTCAGACCCCATGAGCTGGATGTAGCTGTCCTGAAATTATAAGATCCTTCCCCCTCAATAACCAACCTGCAGGGGTGTCAGGAGCTCTGCTTACCAGTCTCTGCTTTGCTCCTGCCTAGCAAAAAGAAAAAAATAATGGTGATCTTGTTAAGAGAAACTCATTTGTCAGCACTCTGAATTTTAATGCAAACTGGCAGCGGATCTCAGTGATAAAGAAAAAGTCTAATAGGGAAGGTAATTTTGCAGAGACCTTGCTAACATGTGTTATCCACTGGCTTTCTTTTGTTCACCGCTGTGAATTATCAACTGACTCAAGGCAATAAAGGGAAAAAGTTGTATTTCTCACTGTGTCACTTTAATAACGTCATCCAAAGCTCACTGCAATAATTTAATTTTGCAGAGAAAGCACGGAGTTATTACATTTCTGACCCCCTCCTCCCCCAGCATTTTGGAGACAGGTATTGAGCAGTGATTGACCAAAAGTTGTGATTAATGGTTGGCCACAGGGTTCTGCCAAAAGTCTAAAACATTCATTTCTCTTGGAACAAACAATCATATTTCCTAATCCTCCAGTAAGGAAGCTTGATCCAACACATGATCTGAATCACTATTACCAAAGAAAGTACAAGAAGCCCTGCTGAAAACCTGGGATCAAGCAACCCAAGAGAAATTTTCCTCTTACCCTTTGTCTGTTATAAGCAGAGATAGAAATGTGTATCTATGTAAAGTATCTCAGTTAAAAATAGGGAGTTTATACAATATTGATAATCACAATGTTATGAGATTGTTACTTCTTTCCTCTGATCAGCAAAGGGGGACCTTGGTGATAATTTGGGATGCTATTTTACCAGACACTAATTGCAGCATTGCAGCAAATGAACTGAGGCTATGTATTTCTAATATTCACTTCATGAAACTTTAGATTAAGTTCTTAGATCCAAGCAGAGAGACACAGAATGCAGTTCCTTCACTGGTTCATATTAAATGTCCAAAGGTGTAGTTAAAATAATTTCTCTCAAAAATCCTGAGCCATTCTCCTGCATGTTGCTTCAGTTTTGTTGTGCAGTAAGGAATTCCCCAGGTTCCACATGTGAAAAGGAGTCTTCTTGATGAGCTACAATTGCATTATCTTCAACCACTACAGCCTCAAAAGTTTTCTCCCTAAAGCTCTTGATGCTTGCCACAGTTTACACCAGCCAGCAGAATTTAGCCCATTAACTCAGTCTCCCTGTTCACCAGAAATCCCCAGTGTCCAGCACACCTGCTGTGTTACTTCTAGAAAACGTAGAAAATAACCTGTAAAGTCATCATTAAGTGTATTGCTGGGAGTGTCATATAAATATCTTATTTACAGAAGCATTGAACACCATATGTTCAAAGGTAGATGTGCCAAATAGTGCTAATTACACTGTTACTAATGCCAATCAGGTAATTACACTCAGCCTACTTAAATGCTCTCTGCAATCTGGGGTTGCCTCAGCATCTGAGGAAGGATTACAGGTATCCCAAAATGCTCATCACTGCCCTTTCCTGAGGGCACTGGGTGTTGAACCAAACTTCTGAGTGGGATCCAAAGCCCCCAGCCCTTTATTTCCTCTGCTCCTCCTTTCCTAGATGCTTTTCTCCTATCTCCACTCAGACACTCAGGAGCTTTTTCCTTAACCTAGAAACATTTGTAAGAATTTTTTTTTGCTCCCTTAGAGTCTTTCCCCCTCCTTTGATTACTTTCTGGCCTTGTAGGAATTGTTTGGCCTATGGTTTATCTTCTGAGTCCTGGGAGAGAGGTGACTATTGCTTGAACTTGGCCCATCTCCCCAGCAAAGCACGGAGCAGTCCATGCCAGGGTTCCTTGGTTTGAGAACTTTCTGCACCTTCACTTTTCTTTCTGCAACTTCACTGTGTTCAGCAATAGGATTTCTGCTCAAATCCTTTTCTCTTTTTCAAATCAATGTCTGGTCCCAAAGCCAACCCAGAGGCAAGGTACAAGTGTAGATATGCAGGTATATAAATATATATATATTTAAATAGATTATATATATATATGTGGACTGTTTATATACATCACACACATTTAACAGGGTATAAATATATAGATATTTGGGACTTTCCTGGAAAACTGACAAAATTCTGCAGTGGTGTGTAGCTCATCGGTACAACATGTGAGGCTGATGTGCAGATCTAACCCCTGTCATTTTGCAGGCAGCCAAACCAACAGGTACAGCAGTCCTAAATGTTGCACAGAATTTGCATGCCAAAAAAAAAAAAAGAAAAAAGTGAAATATACTCAGTAATCAGTGGCAAAATTTGTCATCACTTTAATGCAGCCAGGAGGCAATCGGAGACAGTTTAACAGATGTTTCCATATTTAAGCCAGAACAAACAGAGCAGATTAATTTCCCCACTTTCTCCTCAGAAGCAAATGCCAGGAAGTTCTGGGTCTGAAATTTCACTGTGTAACACAAGGGAAAAACAACGTTTTGATCCCTCCAGCTGCAGAAGCAATGTGTGCAGCAGCAGTGAGCTTAAGAACCAGAAGCCAGTCTGCGAGTTCAGGCTGCTGCTGGGGGAGAACAAGGTTGCAGTGAGGTCCATTAGTGCCTGATCACACAACTTTGAGTACAAGCAGTTTAGAAATATTACATACTGCTATTATTAAACATAAATACCAAAGCAGATTATCTGTGACTAGAGCAAGAATTTCTCAGCACAGCACCAAATTCACTTTCTTGTCCAAACTGTGGGGCCGATTGAGAGTGGTGCTGCTTTTTCTTAGATAACAGGTTTTTTGGCCAAAAAATGGGATGAAATGTGCTCTCACTGTCTGCATGTGCCATCCCACTGACTGCAGAGGGGTGTCCCAGGGCACACATCAATACATGGATACAGCCCAGAGGTCACAAGCTACCTCTCAAATTGCAGGACTCCCACACTTAATTCACTGCTCTAATTATACCATCAGCTGTCATTGCTCCTGTTCTTTAGATCTGTCACCCTGAGCCAGCAGGGAGGGCTGGGGGTGAGCTGGTGCCTGGTGCGGGTGTGAAGCAGAGGAGGAAAGGCGGCAGCATCCACGGTTCTTGCACCTGAGGTTGCAAAATGGAGCTGTTTTGAGGCAGCTGGAGGGGAAACCGCTCTGGCAGCAGCTTGTGCCCAGCATCGGATGGGAGGGGCTTCCACAAATCTGCTTCCTCGCCCTGTCTAACAGGGGTTGGTTTTTTCTGATTTTTTTCTCACTCCACGTGGCTCGTAGCCTACGAATAATGGTTGTGCAAAGCAAAGAAGTCTGGTCTGGTGATTAGGGATAATCAGCACTACGCCAACCTTTGTGTAATGTCACGTAATGTTTTACCTGCAGCCTCCCCTGTGAATTGCTGCCCTGCGAGATTTGGGAGGGCAGAGGGGGTGAGCTCCTGTGAATTGCTTCCCTGCCAGATTTGGGAGGGCAAAGGGGGCGAGCTCCTGCTTTGCCCAGCTGCCAGTGAATTCGTGTGGGTTTGCTCTTTCCTGAGCTCTCAGCACTCTCCAGCCCGAACGTGAAAGTTGTGTAACAACCCCTTCCTCAGCCTTGACTCAAAGGCTGCGAGCTCGGTGATTCACCCCGGCTTCACCACCTGCTTTCTCTGGAACTGCCGGCTGAAACCCCAGCTCAAGGGAGGCTGTGCGGAGGCCAGGGGAGATGCTGTCCCCCAGCCCACTCCTGCCCACGCTGCCGGCCCCGAGTGACAGCTGTGGGGTTATATTTGTCACAGGTGTGCACTTCACATCTGACATTAAAAAGCCCCGAGGGGAGGAGGAGGAGGGGAAGAGAAGGTGTCCTTCCTTCGTGGGAAGCCTTCTCCTCTGTTTGGCGTTTTGGAGGTTTTACAGTCATTAGACTGTCACCTTCACAATTGCCTCACCCAAAGTTTGCTGGGGCTTAAACACATCTTCCTTGTGACAACGATTTCAGCCCTGGCAGGATCTAAAAAAGGCTTTTAATCCTAGTTATTTTCTGTTCCGCTTAATTGCCTTACCCAACACTTATGCTTCATATAAAGACAATCCATCTTTTTCCCACTTACTTCTGTAATAATCATTATCCTCCTCTGCAGAAATAAAATTTAAAAAAAAAAAAATTAAAAAGAGGAAAAAAAGTGATAGGGGTTAGGAGGAAACTTGACATTGAAAACAGACACTGAAATTATAGATGTCTTTGAATAATCCACAATATTTTTCATGCACTTCACAGAGTTCCTTTCTGGAGCTAATGGAGCTTTTAATAGGGGATGCTTCCCCCCTCCATTCTCCATGCAACTTCCCCTCCCTCTTCCTCTTCCACTGTGAAGTTTCCATGAGTAATCCCAAAAACAATATTTAGATGACTGAAACATTAGAGCATAATGTTACTGCATAATACAGCATGTCCAGAACGTTCCTCTGGGATGGAAATCTTTTCAGTATATTAAAGGAGAAGTAAACATTGTAGTGGGGATAAAAACAGATGCTTTGAAAAGCTATTTTACATTTTTGCCATTTTCTTACACTCGTGTCAACTTTATTGGAGCAGCATCAGCTATCCTAAAAGTTTTCTGGGGACAAGCCCCTTTCTTTTCATGAGAGTTGGGAGCCCACCTGGTTGTATCTGTCATGTCCTCCCTATCCTTTCTTGTGTGCCATTTACCAGGAAACCCCCAGGTCAGGTACCATTTCTGCACTGCACTAAAAACACTGTTATGTTTTCCCTAACTTGCAAGACAACCAAAACTACTTCTGTTGTCTTTATCTGGTATTTGTGTCATCTGTCAAACAGTGAAATCAGACTCTGCCCTTGGTGACCCAAGCGTTTATCCACATATATCAGATTAGTATTTTTCACGTCAAATTTGGCTGTTTAAAGAGTCCTGATACAAAAATGAAGAACTAAAATATTTCCAGAGTTGCGTGGAGTTGTTGTTTGTCCAGGGACGAGGATGCTGTGGCAGCAAAGCACTTTTTTGAGCAAGATTGAGATAATTTGGGGGCAGCTCCTTGCTCTTCCTCAGACTCTCTGTTTGAGTGTGGGCAAGCCCCACCACTTCACCAGGCAGCCCTTTATCATCTCCCAAACAGGGCTGACAGAAGATATTAATTCTCCATCTTACAGGCACATGATGAGAATAAATCCACAAAGAAAGGTTCTGGGCACGGCTGCACCAAAGGATCTGTGGTTTCAGTGGAGGTTCCCAAGGCATCTCTAAACTGCCTAAACCAAGAGCAGCCTCTCACAGAGCTCAGACCACACTGAGACCACTGCAAAGTGAGCCCAGGTACAGCCAAATTACAGAGCAGACACAACACTGAATCATGTCATATGGAGAGGGTTAAAGACAGATACACTGCTTGTCTTTTAGACACCAGATCTGTGCCATTAATGTGGTAAGAGCAATAGAAAACCTGCTATTAAAGGGTTTTGTTTTCACATCAACCTTCTTCTCACATCCATTAGAAACTTGTGGCATGGTAAATTGGTCTTGACAAGGGTGGGGTATTTTTTTGCTGGGCTTGGGTTTAAATAGAGCTACTTGCAATTCTCATTTCCCACTGCATCAGTGTCTTCAAGAAAGGAGATTTTTTTTTTTTTTTTTCACATACAAAAATAGAAACATCTCAGTGGAAATTCACAGATCCTGCAGCCACTTTGCTGACCTTGTCAGCTGGCCATCTTTTCTCATGCAAAATGTTTCACGTGAACAGCTCTTGTTTTATGCCTTGTAACATTTTTCATGTGACTCATGAGAAGTGATTCATATTTCTTTGGTATTCGCTAAAGATCATACTTAGAAATCTAATTCTTAGAAATTTTTCATTCCCTTGTGTAGGAGGTATTGTGGGTGCTGCAGTCAGGTTCATTATGATAAGGCAATCTCGGACAGTGTCACATAAGCTAGTTTACAGTAATAAATAAAAATAATCACAAATTCATGAAAATCTTGAGCTTCCAGTATGAAAAAATTTACATCAGAGCCAGGAACAACCTGTATGAGAATTGTTTTGCACCTTAAACTGCTGCTGTTGCATTTAAAATGTGTGAATAAAATAAATATTCAACCTACATATTTGAGTCGTAGACTGAGATATGAGGTCCAGACTTGCATCTTTGCCTTACTGGGGGGCTTCCAGTGTGGCCAGGAAAATTACTGAGTCCCTATGATTCTGTTTTCTCCTATTAAATGTGCTACTTGCTAACATTTTGGATTGTTTTGATCCGAAGTTCTCCAAGGCAAAGAAGGAAAATTAACTCTTGGGTCTGTAACAGTGGTTAGCCAAGGCAGTAAAGTGATGAGAAAGGCTGGAGGATGCTCAGGATTTTGGCTGGGATTGTTTGCTACTTCTGTTCTACAGCCAAGATTCAAATAATAATGAAAAAATAAGATTTTACAAATCTTTTTCAGTAAGGGACTTTCTGTAGCAATTACAAATACTTTGAAATTGAAACATGGTGTGATCTAATTTTAGGAGCTCAGATGCTCAGCCCAGTCAAAAATTGTAAAAGTTTCCTTATTCAATTGTCATTGAGTTCTTTCACACTTCAAGTGTGAAAACCACTAGAAGTGATGAAAAAAGGGATAATGAAGAACTGGGGATGAAGGGGAGGAAAAATAGACAAAAAAACAAAGAGAAAAGAGTAGTTTTTTTCAACTCTTTATGGAAATTCAGATATCAGATGAAAGTTGTCAGGTGTTTCCTATTTGGCCTGAATTGGCTGGCTCATACAATTTCCACTTCTGTTGATAAAGTCATGCTGTGTCAAACCTCCAAGAGATGCTAATACATAGAGGAGGGCTGAGGGGGTATTTAACTGGAAGAAGGGAGTTTTAGACTTTGATCTCTGCTCCCAGATTTTTACATTTTATTTTAAAAAGTTTAAGACCCTTGCCAGAATGGTTGTATAAATTGAGTTGGTGAGGAATGCATTTGTTAAAGTAACTCCTCACAGTGGCCAGCAGCCCCTCCAAAGTCTTACACCAAAACCTGACATTGAAAACTGGCATTAAATCCTTACAAAGATTCTTTCTACTTTCCCTAAACCTTATCTTTTGTTTTTCAGTGGAAACTGGGACCAGACAAAGAGTGATCTGTTTAGAATATGCTGTAAATCTTCATTGTGAGGGAATTTATTACTTTTTTTTTGTTTTTTTGGTTTTTTTGTTTTTTTTAACTGAGCTGACCATCAAGCTGGGCATTCAAATCTATGCTTTTGGCTTATGTGCAGCTCTTTGGCTCCTCAAAGGCATCTAGAACCTGATGGCACCCTGGTTTTGCTTTTAGAGACACATTACTTGTTTTATGTGTTTTATAAATACAATAGTAAGTACACAACCATTTTGTTTTTTATGGGACCCAATTAACAGAACCAAAGAGCATCTTACCTTGTCTTTCTTGATCTTTGGAGCAAACATTAGGGGAA
Source organism: Lanius collurio (assembly GCA_020086605.1). Lineage (NCBI taxonomy): Eukaryota > Metazoa > Chordata > Aves > Passeriformes > Laniidae > Lanius > Lanius collurio. Next base: position 2,383,648 of record JACBWW010000049.1, read on the forward strand.
AAAAAAAAACCACATACCACACAAGTCTGTTTATCTACTATTTTAGGTTTTCTTTTTTCATATAAAATTTTGATATTTAAATTAGAAAATGTTTAGCATGATGGTATTGACCTTTATGGTTACATGTAATTTTGAAGAAATTTTTCACATTCACAGATTAACTCAGAAACATTTACTTAGAGTCAGTAGAAGTTCTCCTAAATAGTGACAAATGCATTAATGGTTAAGATAATGTCAATGGCACTCTTAGTTAAATACTATCAGTCTGAAATCTTCTTTTAAGGAGGAGATAACCAAACCCACTCAAGAAATGACAGCAAACAAAGCAAGACAAAGTAAACTCACATTAAAAGAAATTAGTAGCTACAAAACAGGGTAACAGCTTAACAAGCTACTGGTGTAGCACAAAACTTCCCTAAATACCAGGAAATAAACCATTGAAACTTCATTACTAAAGTGAAGTCCCCACTTGTAAAACTTCAGATAGCTACAAACTCCTTTGATTTAATGCAAAATAGAGGTGATTTTTTTTTTTTAAGGTGCTATTTGCTTCTAATACACCTAAGTAATAGGTGAGCTGAGAAAGACCAGGGATGAGCAAACACAAGGCAGCATAACCTCCCTGTGCTTATATATTCATTGAGGATGGGCAAATTTAAAAACAACAATAAGGGCTTTTAACTGTTTATACTTCTGTTGATTTTCTCCTTTCATCTTCTGGCATAGGGTGATGTTTAGCGTGAGACCTTTTTAACCACTCTGAAGTCTTTCTACTTTGTAATCCTTACTTCAGAGTCAGTTTGTATTTCCAACTTTAAATAAGGTGTTATACCCACACATGGAGAGGTAATAAGAAAACCTCTGTTATGACTCAGTATAAAGATGGATTCCTTTTCAAATTATATCTTCCCTGGCATATGCAACCCACTGCTCACTGTCTGGTCTGCTTTCTCCTCAATACATGATCTAGGGACAATACAAAAACTGTTTCAACTCCCAGTAAGAGGCTTAAGTCTGTAGCTCAGACTATAGGCTCCCAGAGACTTTAAGCTCTGAATGGACTATTGGATCAGCTAGTCTGACCTTCTATACAAAGCAAGCCCTTACATGTCATTCAGCTACCTCTGCCAGAACTGTTGCAGCTTGTTTGACTAAATCAGGACTTCCTCCTTATAAAGCACATCTCTCAGAAAAAAATATGCTCCACATTCTTTGATAGCCTGTGCCAATGCTCTGTCAGCCCAAAAGTAACTAATTGGTGATGTAAATCTCCCTGTTGCCAGTGTGGTACTCCAAAGGTTCTAGACTGATCTGGGGATGTTTAAGAGAATTGTCACTGCATATCATCCTAGGCAATGATTTGCCTCGATAAGGTATAGAATCATGGAATTTGCTGAGTTGGAAGGGACCCACAAGGATCATCGATTCCAGCTCCTGGCCTTGCACAGGACAGCCCAAGAGTCACACCATGTGTCCAAGAGTATTTTCCAAACACTCCTTGAACTCTGTCAGGCCTTGTGCTCTGACCACTTACTTGGGGATCCTGTTCCAGTGCCCAGCCACCCCCTGGGTGAAGAACATTTCCTGATATCCAAACTAAATCTGTTTTGACACACATCTCTAAGCTTCTTCCCTATTGACTTAATATATTCTCTGCTTTCCCTCAGTAATATTGGGTCCTTTAAAAGTGTTTCAGGATGTGCATTCTTGAGCTGCATCTTGCCCCCCATGGCCTTTTGGTCCTTGATGAGTTGCTGTTAACTTGAAATCACAACATAGATTTATGCTGAAGTCGAGCTGCAGGCAACTTAAAGCCAGCAGGGAGCTGTAGAAGCACTGTGTCATAAAATAAATGGTAGGAGGGGCTAAAATCACAGGGAAGGGTTATTTTATATTTTTCCTCTTTGTGTAGGATATGCTGATGAACCTAAACATGTTCAGATACCAACCCCACCCTGGTTGTAAAGATGGATCAAACCTGGCACTGTTACACTCTGTAAACATGGAAAAGATGTCAGAAATCCACATTTCTGCAGGTCTCAATCCCAGTTGTTTTGCTAGTGAATATTTACAAGATCTTGGGCCAGATAAGCTCATGAGTATGAACATATATAAAATACTCAGGTAGAACCCCCCATGTTGTAAAATTTCCATTCTTGGTCTCTGTGTAAATACAAGATTTGTGCCTCCTAAATCAAGACTGCAATGCCAAAATGTAAGAAGAAAAGGGTATTCACTAACATTCTAACCTGGAAATGGTGGTTTTATTTTCCATGAACAGAAGAGAGATAACAATAAGTGAAATAAGCATGACTGATGGAGATGGGGAAATGCAGTGCTATGCATTCACAGGCTGGGTAGCATTTATTTCAACTCTGTTCAGTCTTCTCTGGGTTTCAAAATCAGTGTTATCAGGGAGAGAGTGACAGATTTCCAGGAAGGAATTCATGTTCATTATGTCATGGGGTTGCCCAATTTCCCTACAAACCCGCTGCTTGGCATAAACAGGCTTGACATTCTCCTGCAGGGTGGCCTGCAAATTGGAGCCAGCTCCAACAGAGTCCCTGGGGATCCTGGCTCTGTAATTATGTCACCACTTAGTGGAATAATGAACACTGATGGGTTGAAATGAATCCTGGTCCCAACAGATTGAACTTTTTAGCCTGTCCTGTATCAGCCATCTCTTCATTTCATATAGAGTTTCAGTAAAGTATGAGGGCAAGGCCAAGTTCAGAATGGCACCCTGAGCAGAGATTGGAATTAATAATATCAGTTTTACTTACTTGTCTGGGGACATTTTTTTGCTGCTGTTAATGCAGCTGGACTTTAATGCTTTTTGCCAGTCTTGAAACCATTTTTTAAATTAATCAGAATAAAGCTGTATTTGCTGGTAGCTTATAGCATACATGCAATTCCAGTTATTAATTTCTAACTCGTTGTGAAACTTCTCTGTATTATATCGTCCATCTCTAATAATGGAACTAATGATATTTATCTTGCAGATTTGCCCAGTGTTAATTTCTGATAGCTATCTGATAAGGGGAATTGCTGCATGGCAGAGCACTGTGGTTAAGGTGGGACCAATTTACTCTCTGACTCACGGTTTTGTCAACTCATCTCCACCCTCCCTTTTTTTCATGTCAGTGAAGCAAACACTGACCACTAAAAATCACTGGTGTGTATCCAAGTGTGTGGCTGTATTGCCCTCTAGTGCTGACCCTCTGAGGAGAAGGATAACATTTCTACAGCAGAGGACTGCAGATGTGGGTCCTCAGGTGCCCTCCTGAGAGGCAGCATGACTTTGGTTCAGGAGACCCCAAATGTTCTGGGACTGAGAAGTTCTTGTGAGAGAAACTCCATAAACCAGTGAAGAACACCTGAGATTTGCTTCAAAGAACTTGAGTGTCTTATTGCTCAAGGGGGAGGTTGTTTTGGTTGGTTGATATTGATTTTTACTTTTTTTTTTCCCTTTTAGGGAGATATAATAAGACAGATAAAGGCTTTCAAATGTTTCTGTTGTTCTGGGGTTTTTTTTAACAGAAAAGATTGTGTATTTGGTATCTGGAAACACCACAGCCTACAAACATGGACCACAGAGGAAGTGTTTTCTTCAACAAGGATGGGATTGTTCATCAAAGTGGGGATCACCCTTCTAGGATCATTCACCAGGGTCCACAGGGTAAGAAAACTGGATTTAATGGGGAAGAATCAGGCACAAATCATTTTTCTGCCTGATTCAGTACAGGAGCTTTCACCTCCTCCATCCCAGCTACAATGCTGCAGATTCAAGACCTACTGGTTATATTAAGAGTAAAGCTGACAGCATCAGGAGTATCTCTCATTTTTAACACAAACTAAATTTTTATTTTATTTCTCATTCTGTTTTTTTTTCTGTCCTTCTACAGGTCTTGCATTTTTATACCCTGAAATTTTAAATTATATTCAGGATGACCATGAGCAATGTTAAGATGAAGCACAGTCTCAGAGTCAGTGTGTTTAAAACACTGATTGTGATCTCTGAAAAGTCATAATATTATTGTTTGAAAACTGCCACTGTTCAACAAAAGCACTCCATACCAAAGAGAGTTATTTCTAGAGTCCTACACAAAACGTGTTGTGGGACAGCTGTGGCAAGAGATGCCACATACAGCTCTGGTCAGCCATTGTCCCCCATCCTGGTGTTTCCCTGACCAGCTAAAGGATTGATCAGTTTTTCCCAAATGTAACTAATAATTCCCTGTGTCCACATATTTGAGAGTTTAGTGATAGCTATCTCAAAAATTGAATTATTTTTTTCTGAAAACTAGGTCTCAAAACTTATTTAGGATATGTAAATATTCTCTAACATTGTTTTCTTTTTCTGTCCTCTTTGACCAAAAAAAAAAAAGAAAAAAGAGGGAAAATAACATTTTAAAAATTAAATAATAATGATAATAATAATATCATCATTTAAAAAAAAAAATCATCCTGTAAGAAAAACAAAGAAAAGCTAAACTTTCCAAAGAAAACAATGTCTTTGCTGAAAAACTGTTTTTCCCCTCCAAATGCCCACTTTTCATACAGAAACAGTAGTAACCAACAATCTTCAAAAACCCCATCAAATGTTATTTTTTTTTTTTAAATGACAGCCATTCACTTGATGTGACTGTCACTTTCCTTTGAAGAGTCTTTGTTGTAGATTCAGTGTAGAGGCCTTGCAGGCTGCAGCACAGCACAACTGAAGCCTCTTCAGAGGCTTGGCAATGTGACATAAGACAGGGAAAATGTAGGAAAAAAGCAATTTTCTAATGTTATCTGCAAGGCTATCAGGGGAAAAGTTCTTAGAGAAAAGAAGTTACCAGCAAACATGTCTGCACAGGCCATCCTAACTCACTGAGCAAGTTAATAAAGTGTGGAACAGTATTTTAGCAGTTTACTTGTTATTAGCAAGGGACCATACCCCACATGAAACATGATTCAGCCAGCTGCAAATAAACCCCTCTTCGTCCTCTGAGGTTTCTCTCTTTGATGCTTGCCTTATCCAAGATACTTCCCACCGCCTGCCTCCAATTTTGCTTTTGTGGTAAATTGTTTAGACATGATTTAAAAACACATTATGGGCTATGGAGTGAGATAAGATGTAAATCAAGCTCATCCAGTCATTCAATCCAAAAATAATATGCTGGCATGGCGGGATATTAGAACCTCTGCAGGATCCCAAGTGAGAAGTCTTGAAACAAAATCAAAGTTATTGTTGTTGTTATTATTACCCTGTGCTGAAGAGCAGAGGATCCTTCCCTATCTACGACAGGCATCTTGTGTCAGGTTTCCCACACTTTGAAAACCAAAGCAAACCTTTTGATTAGAAAGAATAATACACTGTGGAGTAAGTGGTGTGGTCTGCTGCTGCCTTGTTAGACTGAATCCATGTTAACATCAGTGATGGGCAGGCTGACTTGAGGTAGGTGAATTTTGGAGAAAACTAAAACTACCATGAAATTCCCTTGAAACTCCCTTAGCTTAAATGCCAGAAAGCTCCCAAAATTACACCAAAAGTCATGTCCTGTAATTGCTGAGTTCTTTATATAGGCTGTAAATTTGGAGTTTATGAGAATAGCTGGTAGGAAAACATGACAAAAGGAAGGTTAAATCCCCACCAGTGAATAGCATCAGAGCTAACTCCTCACCAGCAGTAAAAATACATTACTTAAATGATGCACAACAACAGATATATAATCTTTTTATTTGATATAGACCATATCAACTGTAATACAAATTACTCATGGCCTAGAAAGTGGTATGGACTGGAAAGTCCTTTCTTCTAACTAATGCCACTTTTAATTTCTCCTTTGAAAAGCTGACCTATTGGCAGACTTTCTTGTGAAAGTAAATAAATAAATTATTACATTTTCATTCTGCTTAGTAGAGTGGACAGACAAAAAATTCATTATATGAGGAAAGATAGTAAAAATATCTTTCAAAAAAGCCTGTGAGAGCCAGACATGTGATTGGTGGTCATTCTCCAGCATGAGGTAGAAGTTAATTATATCAAAGAAATAAAATGTTCACATGATCTTCATTCCACAATTTTGGTGTCCTCTCGAAATGCTGGCCCTTGAACATCTTGAGAAGGAAGAAATTCTGGTACTGATTTGCTGCTATATTTTGTACACCATGAAAGAATGACCATGTTTGTGGCTCAGGAGATGTCATCTGGTACCTTATGGAAGGGATCATAGAATAAAGGAGGTTGAAAAAGACCACCAAGGTCTTCGAGTCCAGTCTTTGACTGAACACCACCTTGTCAGCTAAACCATAACCCCAAGTGCCATGTCCAGTTTTTTTCTCAAATACCTCCAGGGATGGTAACTCCATCCCTTCCCTGGGCATCCTGCTCCAATATTTCACCACCCTTTCAGTGAAGAAATTCTTCCTGATGTCCAACCTGAACCTGTCCTGGTTCAGCTTCAGCACATTTCCTCTCATTGTGTAAATTGTTCCTTGGAAGAGAAGACTGACTCCCCACCCTGCTGCAATCTTCTTTCAGGGATTTTTAGAGAGCAATAAGGTTTTCCCTGAGCTTCCTTTTCTCCAGCCTGAACAACCCCAGCTCCTTCAGCCTCTCCTCACAGGACTTGCTCTCCAAACCCTTCCCCAGCTTTCCTGCTCTTCTCTGGACATGCTCCAGCACCCCAATGTCTGTCCTGAAGTGAGGGCCCCAGAACTGGACATTCACAGTGTGAATTTGCAAGGTACACAGTGAGAAACACAGGTATGAGACGTGCTGAAAACATCCTGGGAAAGGATGAGCACAACCAACGCCGAGTAACTGTTCACCTGGGTGGAACAGAATTCCCTCACCGACTGAAAACAGGGATAAAAATGGAACTATGCCCCTACCAACAAGAGGTACAGAATGGGGAGGAATCCAGCAGTGTTTCAAACCTGCATGATGATCTGGAAAGTTGTGAATATTTGGTCCTAACTGAGTGAAACTCCACTGTGGAAAACTACTTGATCATGCTGGAAATCACTTAACCTCTGTCCTGCTCTGTCCAGGTGAGACAGACAACTTCTGCTGCCTGTGGTCATGCCAATGAGAAGGTCACCTGTTCTGACTGAGAACAGAAACTAAACAGTTCTAACTGTTATTTGATGACTCAGGCTCTAAATGGTGAATAACAGAAGTTGAATGTGATTCAACCCAAACAAAAGTTGAACTCTTTCCCAATGCTGCATTATTGTCCAACATTCCTGAATAAGTGGTACAACCTTATGCAAAATCCAAACAAACCCAGCATGTGAAAATGGCATTTAAGCCTGAATAAAGTGTTAAAATAAACGTATTAGGCAGCAAGGATATGTTTTGTAAACACATCAGGATTTGTGAACAGATTGCCATATTACTAAAACCGTTTAAAACTCCATTTGTGACTGCAGCTATTTCCTAACATCTTTTTTAAGTGGCTAAAGAGACACATGGGGTGTGTTTAGTCTGTGAAAGGAGAGAGCAGGGGCACAATGGGGGGAGTTCTATTCTACATCACTGAGTCTGTGTCACAACACCTTTTAGCTGCTGCTGTCAGCCCTCGTTGCCCAAGTGACTTCTTCTGCTTATAAAAATTAACAGACCTCAAAACTGATGTTCATGGTAAAATAGCAACCAAAAGGATGAAGCCTGGCTCAGTTAAACAGTTGGCATCCACACCTTTGTCCCAGCACTGATCAGCAAAGCACAAATACACATATTTAACACTTTATCTCATGTATGGAATTTAGATTATTTTGTTGAATCAGAATCAAAGACTGGAGACCATCCCAAATTTATAGTTTTCTTTCTTGTCTACATTTCTCTTAGGGATTTTTCCACTTTTTCCATTCAGTCCAAATCTTTCAAAGTCCATCTTTCAGGCTGCCTCTGCAAAAATTCTTGAGAAGGTGACATCTCCAAGGACCACAAAGGTCTTTGAAGGAATGCTGATCTCTCCATTGGCTACCCCTGAGACTCAAAACATGCAACAAGATGTGACTTTTTGAGGAATTAAATTTGATTTTACCTGCACATTCAATTGTTTTAAAAGAAGTAAAATTTAAAAACCTGTGTTACAGAGCAAAACTGTGGAATAGTATGACTGTCTTCTATGACAATTCTTTTTGGTGATGCCTCCCCCACTGGCAATAGCAGAGGATCTGGCCCAGGATTTTCTTTACTGAAAATGAACAAAAGCATTAATATTAAAAGATTCAGTCATGGAGAGCTTGCTTATTCAAGTTAGCTTTTGTCACATGACAGTGTTTTGAATTTCATACACTCAAAATCAGGCGGTTGGCTTAAACAAAATTAAATTGCAAAATAAACGGATGGTGCTTATGTCTGAAGCATTTTGTATATATTCAGGTTTTACTCCCCTACCCCCTCTTCCCTGAAATACAGAAAAGGGAAAGAATAAAAATGCTGTAAAGCAGTTGCAGTGGCCTTATAATAAATTTCTTCCAGGAGGTGGGGATTTCTATAAAACAAGGATCTGAAGCTTTCTGATCTGTCCAGTTCTGAGGCTGAATTTGCAAAGGTAAGTGTGTAGTTACCACTCAGGGCTTAGCAGCACTGGTCACTCACAGATGGGCACAGAGACAGCTCTGGCAAGTCAGAGTGCACCAGTGGCTGCAAACCATTGAAGGCTTTGTTATCAGTGTCTCTGTGAGATCCACACTCATTATTTTACTCCCTTCCCAGCCTGGTGTTTCCAAGTTTGCTCACTAGCCCCAGCCATTGACTTTTCACAATAGAATTTCAGTCTAGCTGAAGTTAATTAATTTAAATTTGGCTCCAGCTCTGGTTCATCTCTCATTAAGCCATCCCTTTCCTCTGCCTCAGCACAAACTTATTACCTCATCTGTTGGACTGATCCTCACAGGGCAGTGTCCAGCCTGGACACAGGTGTTAACCCTTTCCCAACCCCCTGGTTACCTCTGGGATGATTTGCAAAGAGGGACTCCTTGAAATTTAGGTTTGAATTAATTTTCCTCAGATATAGCAACACCGGAAAAATACACACAAACCTTGTTTTTTTGATTCCAGCAACTGCAGAAGGGAAAGAGACATTAAGGCAATTCATGGTGGTTTATAATTGCAGGGATTGCTACCAAAGAACATGTTTAGAGCAAGGCTTAATTCATGTTTAGAGTAAGGCTTCTGTATCCTACTGGAGCACTGCTGAGGGACTCCAAAATGGAGACACATCCTTGCACCCACTGAAGTCTCTTCCAGGATGAGTGGGTTGCTGTCTTAAGGAGTCAGGCACCAAATATCTGCTAAAGTGGATGCAGAAAATAAAAGCTGTTCAGCCAGTATCTCCCCCTCCAGATCTCTCTGTACCTCCTGTTTCCAAAACTGCCTCTGCTTTAAATTCCCAGAGCATGCTTTAGAGATGTCTCTGAAACTCAGAAGCTCCTGTTTGGAATATTTACTGTAAATAACCTTCCAAGATAAGCTCTGTATGGCAAAGTGGAAAATTTTCCTTTGACTCTTCCTTGCCGGGGTAGCACGATATGCCCTCACTGTAAAGTTCTCCCATATGTGTATGCTGCAGATATGTCTAATGAAATGTCTTTCAACTCTGCAGACACCTGCTATCCCCATCCCTGTTAAACCAGCCTGCCCAGCCCCAGCAGACACATCCCCTGGCACAACAGGACCATCCAAATGAGGTGATGTGGTGTGTCTCAGATGCCACCATCCGGGGGGGAGGCACAATGAGATACAGGCAAGGACTCAATTAAAATTGCCATTTTAATTCAGAAGACTTAAGAATTTCCTTCTACTCCTAAAGATGGATAAAGAGGTTTCCTATCTTCACGTTTCAACCCAGTGGCTGATAAATTCAAGGCACTTCTTGTTGGCAGATAGAGTGAACTGCAGAAGCTGCCATGCCATCAGAAATGACTTGAGAGAGACAGCCAGGGATTCAAGCTGCTTCTTAGCACCACTAAATAGGTTGATGCCTATAATTCCTAAAACCATAACAGCTCACTAGTAATTTCTGTCACTTCAACAATATAGTTTTAGAAGAGATTTAAAAATGTATCACCACTATTTCATCAAATGCCACATTTCACCTTCTGTAGCCACTATTTTGTATCCTTCTTTGCTATTAAATTGACTTCAGTTCTTCAAATGACACATCTGTTTAAGCCTTATCTGTTCAAAGAAAGCTAATAAGCATAGCTAGGTTTAAAAGGATTAACTTGGATGGGAATTCTAAAAGTTTTCAAACATTCTTGATAGTATTTGCTATTAAAAGGGGGGAAAATGAAAAAAAAATAAAAAACAACATTTACCTTCTTAAAAACTCTCTCAAACTTACAATGATGTGAGATTAATTTCTTAGCAGGTCAAATGGAAGAGGATGACATTTCTGTGCTTAAGAAAGCTGCTGATAGCTATCTAATGTTTTCATGAGTACTTTTAAGAGAAAATGAGGAAAAGTTGCATTTTTTTATTTAAAGTAGTAAAATTCAGACAAATATATACATATATACATACATATAGAGATATATATGACCAGTCTTCTTGGTTATACACAGATAAATCTGAGCTGCTGCACAGACACAACTAAAAATGATATGGAGTAAAATGTACATGTACAACTCTCTTGATTAAAAAAGAAAACCAATAAAACAACAACCAAAAAATATTCTTCATCCTAAAACTCAGTGCTCTTATTCTCCTTTATGTACATCTTCCTGTGCCTTCAGTGTATCTTCAGGGAGCATTATGTGAAGATTAAACACTATGAACTAATCTGAAATGCATTCATGATTATTTCAGATACAGAAGATAAATGAATTCTCATCAATGGAGAAAACCCAGCATGGGGTGGGCTCTGGGTGGGGGTCCCAGTCCTGCTGCAATCAGCCCACCCTCTACAGGGAATCTGATGGAGATGATGTGAGATTGAGAGTTGAATTGCACTGGAACAGATGCCTGCATGCATGGATAAAAGAGGGATGAACTGTGCAGGACTGTGTGTTAAACTGACAGTCACCTGAGAAGGCATGGCTGCAAAATTTGGGCTCAGAATGGAATCCTTTAAAAGATGAGCAAAGAAAGAGTGGGAAATTGTCCCAACTCCTGCAGTAGTGAACCTCAACATATCAAACTAAATAAGAAATAATTGACACCTGAGAAATAGTAAATATTTCTAAACTTACTTGTTGCCTACCACTAGAAACAGATCAGCACAAGAATAAAACTTTTTTTTTTTTTTGAAATAAAAATTGAAAGCAAAAGCTGTTTCCACCATTTTTCCAGGACAGATGAACTCTGAAGAGTTACTCTAACTCTTTCCATGTATGGATTTTAGATGCAATTTACAATGGAAAGAGAGAGAAGCCAAGCAAGGCAGACACAGGTACTAATACTGGATCTGTCAGTCACAAAGATGAGCTGCTCCCCTCTAGCTTTAACCAAATTAACACATCAGTGACTTATGCATAACTTTGGGACTTTAATTCATAGCTTGACATACCACATACAAGAAACCAAGGTACAGATTTCATACCTTTTTTCAACAAATGCTTCAAAGGTAGATGGAGTCAGTGAATAGCCCAAGTGATGCAGTAGATGTGTTTGCAGTGGTAGAATATCCCAAATCCTCTGATACTCTGGGTTTTCGTACTGAACAGAGATAGGCCAGGAGGCAACAAACAGAAATGCATGAAGACAAAACAGAGCTTTTGTTTTGGGTTTATTTTCATGGCAGTGACAACCTGGAAATCTCTTCATTTGCTTTATTGAGGTAAAATTGTATAACATAAATCCAGAAGAGAAAATTCTATCAGTTTTGGATCTGAGCCAAAATCCAGACCTCATAGTTTGGCTCAGCCCCAAACATTCACATCAGTATCTGCTTGCATCAAAAAGTCAGAGTGGGAGCCTGAGCTCCTCCTCTGGGCCCTTTTCATGTGTGGGCACCAGGGAGAGATATGAACCCACTGAACATCTAATCGAGAATCTTTGGAAATCTTGTTTACTTTCCTTTCTTATTTCTGCTTTTTTTAACCCTCTGAAAGAGCTGGACCTCAACACTGTAATCTGACTATTGACTTGAGTGGATTTATCATTATTTGCACTAGGTTAAAAGAGATGGACTTTTATTTAACCCAAGCCAAATATTGTTTTCAAATAAATATCATTTAAACAGACATTGTTTTGGGATTAGCCTTTTGAAGTAGGCTGTGAAGCTCCATGTGAACAGTACAAAAATGAGCCTTCCCATAAAAGCCTGGATCCAGCCCTATGTTGAAATTCTAATCCAGCTCCCTTCAAAAATTCATCATGGTTTAGCTCCAAAGATATTGCATCACTTTAATTACTAGTGGAAAATGATCATTTCACCCTGTTAATCTAGTTTGTCTTTGAAATTGTAATAAAGTACTATCTAATAATAAACTATGTGCTTATCACCTGACCAAGTTTCTAGCTAAAGTACTGTTTACTGATCTAATGATCTGACTTTGCTTTTAACAATAACATCCAAATATAAACATTAATTCTTGCACTTGATCTCCTACACTTTTGATTTTATGTAAGCCATTAATGATGTCAGTAATGATGGGGTTTAATTTATTAAAATAAAATAAAGTTAGAGAAACATGTGAGAAAATAAGAATTTTGCCCAGCGGTTGAAGCGTGTTGGGTAATAACTTCAGGTACAGCAATAGGTCATTACTGCCTGTCCATGGGGTGTCTTATAGGGATAGAGCCACTTCCAGCATGTGCCAGAGGCTTGAGATAAAATCTAGAGGGCAGAAAACCCATCAGGACCCAGATGGCCATTCCTAATATAGTGGATATGTCCACTCACTGAAGGAAGTAGCTACAGAATTGAAGAGATGTAGAGAAAGGATTTGAAATAAAGTTCAAAATGGTTCTCTTTTTCCTTGTGATGTGTCCAACAGATTGAATCCTGGCCATGTTGCAGTTTCTGGTAAAATTGCAGTATATTCTGTTTTAGTGGAAGGTGTCCCTGCATGTGACAGGGGACTTGGAACTTGGTGATCTCTGTAAGGTCCTGTCCCTCTCAAACCATCCTATGAGTCTGTGATATTCCCCAAATAAAGGCACCCATGAAATGAATGCTGACAGTTCAGCATGTCAGTAATTGACAAAATGCAATTCCTTCTCTTCTGTGCACAATCTTCTGTGTAATAGAAACTGAACTGTAACGAGAATAATGATTTGGCACAAAAAACACCAAGTATCTAAAAAAGCCATGTAAAGTCCTACTGATGCTGCAGCCTGGCCTGTGTCTCAGAACAAATCCCATGAGTTCCCATGGTTAGAAAAAATAGGAGGTCCTCCCATCTTTTCTTCCTTCTTCCAAGCCTCCCTTCATTATAGGAGATGTGATTTCAAAAAACGTGTGTCCATGTGTGAGACTCGTGGGCAGGAGGTACCAGGTACAAAAGCTAATTCCAAGATGGGTGAGGAAAAGTGGTTTGGTACCAAATGTTTAAACTTTTAATAAAAACAGGCTTTCTGGTGACAGTGATCAAGACAAAAATGAAATCTGTTCACTTGAGGGAACTTGTCACTCTTAACAACATCCTCAGAGACCCCCACAGTCGGGCAGAATTTGACCTTCTGTATAAAGCAGATATATCCAATATTCGCAGCAAATCTAGGTCTTTATAAGACTGTCACTGAAAATACCACCGAAAGAACATTTCGGGTGTCTTTGGATCAACATTAAAAAAAAAAAAAGCAAACCACAGTTGTCCATGGCTTGAGGGTCACCCGAAATCTGTTCCCACAGTTCTATTTAGCTAATGAAGTCATACAAGCCCTGTACAAAGTGGCACTGGTGACCCCTGTGTCGCTGGATGCCCAACTTTAAAGGTAACATGATAATGGTTTTGGATCTGGAAACAAAGGGAGTCTATGTGCAACCACATAGGCAGGGGAATGACAAACAAAGATGCTATAGAATGGAAATAGATAATTTCAGGCAAAGAGAATGTAAAGTAATCACTCCTGCCAGTTCCACTGCTCATTAACATGCAGGTTTGGCTTTCTGTTCTCCTTCTATGCTTTTCCACCTTTTATACCCAATAAAGAGATTTGTTTTGTAACATGGAGCAAATACACATAAACAAAGTTATTAATTCCCCCTAATTTTCACATACAATCAAACACAAAATATCCTACTTGAGGCTGGGAGACCTCGTCTCCTCTGGCATTTGAAGACTCAGACTAAGATACTCCAAGAATATCTCACTAAACATTTATTTTCTCTGCCTATTTGTGCGACAGATACATCTTTCTTTTACTTTACATTTCTCTCTCTTTTTTCTTTTTCTCTTCCTTCCTTGCATTCTCTTTTCCCTTTTTTTCTTTCACCCTCTGCTGCTTGCTTTTTTTTTGGTGTGAACTTTGAAAATAAGAATGGAAAAATAAATTAATAACCCTCGTGTATTTATCACCAATTTGTTTTCAACTTGAAAAATGTGTAAAATTTTTGACTGCAAAATTGATTGTGAAATCATTTTTTAACGTAAAGAAGATCAGTTCCCTTGAATTCAGAATAATTGCAGAAGAATAGATTTCTCATGTATGTCAGAGGATTAGAAATATAGGAATTTCAATATCAATTGAGAAATGAGAATTCGCTAAAATCCCAAATATGGTAATTGTATTGATTTTACTTTTTGGTTTCGGATAAGCATTTTTGCAAAACAATATAAGATAAAGAGAATAAAATTGTTTATCTGCTTTTGAAAAGTACAGTATGTTATGCTTTTAAATTACAAATAAAATACACTTTTCTCTCAAAAGCTATGTCCCTTATTTTTTTAATACACTTATTTTCAGAGCTCTCATTCTTAACAAAAAACTGTGATCCCCATTTTACATCTGGAGACCTGAGAGATGGAAGTGCTCCTGCAGCACCTCACTGGTGCAGAACCACACAGGTGAGACTTGTGCCTTGGCCCTGAGGCTGAGTGGTGCAGCCTGACTCATGTCCACATGCCTAACTCTCCCTCCCAAAAAACCCCAACAGGGTGGCTGCATCCAAACACCCTATTGAGAACAATGCCTGGCTTGTGCTATCACCCAAATTATGCCTGAACCTTCCCTGGGAAGGTTTTAGCTGTCCCAGCCCAGATCTGTGCCATGGAGCAGGGCGATGGCTGGACTGACCACACCACAGCCCTTCACTCCACCCTGGGTTCCGTGGTTCCATGGCACTGGCACAGCCATGAGGACTCCCAGAGAGAGAGGAATTTGGTGGTTTAACACCCAAAACTGTTATTCCAAACTCTGAGTAAACCATCAGACCTTTTTCCTACATATTTGTTTAGCCTGGAGAAAAGGAGGCTCTGGGAAATCTTATTTCCCTCTTCAACTACCTGAAAGGAGGTTGTAGCCAGGTGTGGGCTGGTCTCTTGTCACAGACAGCCAGTGGCAGGACCAGGGGAAATGGGGCAGGATAAAGAAATAGAAACAGGACAAAGGCCTGAAGTTGTGCTGGGGATGTTCAGGTTGGGTGTTTGGAAAAATATTGTCTCCCTTTCTTCACTTAGAGGGTGGTCAAGCATTGGAAGGGGCTGACAAGGGGAGTGGTGGAGTCACCAGTTCTGGAAGTGCTCAGGAAAAGACTGGACACAGCACTTGGTGTGTGGTTTAGCTGATATGGTGGGGTTCAGTCAAAGGCTGGACTTGATGATCTTGGAGGTCTCTTCCAACCTCTGTGTTTCAATAATTCTAGTTTTCATGCAAACGGGAACCAACCTTCATGGAGCCACTCCAGTCCTGTGCATTTGTAAAAGCAAAGCCCCCCTGGCTGCACCTGAGCCCACTTCAGTTCAGAAGTGATGTGGGCTCCAGCAGCTCTGCCCTTTCTCCAGCTCACACAGCTGTACAGTTTTTCCCAGACCACAGCTGGGGTCACCTGGCCAGCTCTCAACAGGAGGAGAAAGGATCCCATCTGTCCATACTCACCTTTGAGACACTGCTACAGTTTGAGGTCTGTTTCTAGCATAGCTCAGCTTTCTGTTGTTCTCCACTTTGGAGTTATGGCAGAAAACAGAGTCTTAGAAATTTCAGACCTCAATCACCAAACTCTTGCATATACCTATTAATATATAAATGTTAAAATAAATCTGCATTGCTATAAATAAAGAGTTATTTTCACAAGACACAAGAGCAATGTTTCACTCAAAATCTACAATCTGAAAGGACACGTTTTCTATTAATAAGAAATGTGGTGGGTTTCCTGTATGTGACATTGAAAATATTGAATGTTTCCCAATGGACCACTTAACTACAATAAATCCAAGCTTGTTCCTTTTAAAGAAACATTGTCAGCAGCAAATTGTTTCACAGTTGTTCTAAGGTCATGCTTTCTAAACCCACTTACTTCCCACAGTATTTACGGCACCACTCTTTAATATACTTAAAATGTGATTGATTGTACGTGTGTGTGTGGGCATCTATGTGATTATTTTCATTAAACAAAATAGTTCTTTTGCCATCTTATCGGAAATTGCAGAAAGAACTGAATGAAAATGAACTGAATTAATAACAAATTGAAGGAGGATGGTGCAACACCAGGATTGCTGCTAAAAGTGAGATGAACTTGAACTGGAATGTTTCTCAAAAGCATTTATTTTTTGGAATACATGTGGGCTCAGATCCCTCTTTTTTTCAGGGGCATAGTAGATTAAAAAATCACCAAGTGCCATCTCCTCTAGGGTAGACATTTCTAAATGGAGAAAACTCCCCTCTGTGAAGAAAAACAGGTAATTTGGACTGAAACCTTCTAGGAAGTGCTTGTTACTGATTTCTACCATGGCACCCAAACCATTGTCACAAGTTTAGGTTGAAATAGAAACCAACAGCTTTTGTCATCACAGCAAAATAAATATTGGTGCCAACTGGTGCCCTGGGTACACTGCTATGAAACTCTTCATTCTGCTATTTCCCATCTTTACTCATGTATAAGGCCAAAATTGTCCTAGTCCTTACCCTTATCAATCCAAAGGAGCTATTTGCTGTCTTGAGTTTCAATAAGTCATTTTCAAAGGAATTTATGAGTGTGCACTGGACACAAATAGTAAATATTTACATATGTAATAAAGTGGAACAAATTTAGCATGCAAATGCAGCTACCTGCCCCCTGAGGACCAGTGTTTTCATCACTGCTGTAAAGTCCTAAGCAGTGAACAACTTCAATATCCATTTCACAGGGTAAGAGAATTAGCCTCTCTCCTTGGTTAAACCTAGGACTAAAATAATGTAAATTGGGTTATGCCCAGCTATAAACTAGCCATGCATTAGGATTATTTGAGAGTTACTGAACACCAGCAGATAATTTGGACAGCAGATAATTCAGCACAATGCCTTATTCTGTGCCCTGTGAATGTTGAGTGTCCTTGGAAAATCTCTGCCTGTGTCTGTGCATTGGACTGGAGAACCTACAGCTCTGCCCACCTCGAGCCTGCAAATTCTCCCTCTGCAAGAGAGCTCACGAGCTGTTCCCAGGCACAGAAGGAGTATTCAGGTGAGACAAGCAACAAGTCCAGACCTCTTCTATCCCACTAAATTAACTTGGGTTTATTGTTGCCTCATTCTCCACACTCCCAGGCCAGCCCCCACTTGTCCATTTAATATCCACTGTTGCATCCTGTCTGGCACTGAGATGGTAAAGGTGCCAGCTCGGGGACTGTCTTCTCTCACTTGTTTATGGCATCCCCTGTCTAGTGGGACTCTGATTCTCCACTGGATTTCCCAGCCTCCTCTCTATTAAAATGAGAAATAACAAAGCACATCAAGATTTTACACTATTAACCTCTCAGTCCTCAGTAGGCAGGAAAAACACCCAACTCTTCACAGCCTAGCTTTATTATTGTTTCTAGTACTTTTGCAACTACAGGCCACCAGCTAGACTGTATCTACTGCCATCTACCACAACTCTAATTAATTCTAGCCAGAGTGTTTTGAGCCAAGCTGCAAGTCAAAATAACACAGCCTCACACATGCAATGCTCTTGCTGTGTAACCTCACCTTTCAACTGGTCATGAGCAACACTTCAGATAATGGTCACAGTATTGGGTTTTAGGGAGAAATCTGGGGAAACACAAGCAGGCATTATGCAAGTGAATATGACAACCATATACATCACATGTTAACAGAAAACATATATATGAGTGGCTGGCACCTGCTTTGATTAGACTCCCAGAGTGAGAAGCAGACTGGGTTTTTATTAGTAGCTGTCAGGGGACAGAATTCCCATTGTGATAAGCACTATATAAATGCAAAATGAGATGCTATTCTCTCCTTGCCCAAGAGCTGGCAATCTTTGGGCATAGACACATTGCCTGGTCACACAGGAAGTCTGTGCCAAAGCTTTCAACTCGTTAGACCACACACCTTCTCTCATATAAAATCTGTAATAATGTCTATATTATTAAAAATGGACTTTTGCCATAAAACAAACCCAGCACATTAAGCAAGCTTGTGTGAGGAGAGCAGCTTGCTGCATGACCTCAAAAGCTTGTGATGCCAGCTGCAACTCTAAGCTATCTTTTTCTGCTCAACAGCTCACTAATAATTCAGACAACCCTTGTTCTCGCTAAATTATTTTTGTGAGCTGAACTGGGAGAGCACTTGCGAGAGGAGAGCATTTTGTTAGAGTTTTCAATGCTGCTCTGAATGTGACTGGCAGCATGTTCTGGCAGTCCTCCATTTGGATGGCACAATGGTGTCACTTCTAATAATAAAGAACGTACAGACGTTTCATGAGCTCTAAAGCATCGCTTTGCTGCAGACTTCAGGGCCCTCTTATTTCTTGGAAGTGTTAATAAGTATGATGGAAAAGAAATAGGCTTTATAAAAGGGAACTTCTAATGCTGGATAATCTGGCATGATGAATGTTGTTTTATTAAAAAGAGGATTCTAATGCAGTTTGCTTACAAATACCTTGATTTTTGATAGACTTTGGACTGCTTTCTAATCATATGACTATCATGTGACATGGTGACTGTAGGGTTTGTCACTTTTTGTTCTTCCTCTCTCCTGCTTTTTGACTGATTTGTTTAAAGGCTGTCTGGATGTGGTTCTGGGCAGCCTGTTCTGGGTGGCCCTGCTTCAGCAGGAGCGTTGGACACGATGATCTCCAGAGGCCCATGCCAGCCTTGGTCAAACTGTGTTTCTGTGAGACAAAGGACAGGTCTCACTTGGTTCTGCAGCACACACAGCACCTGAAACAAGTCAAAACAATGGCCACACACTCACTTATTTAAGTTGTTAAAATATTGAGATTATTTTGGGATGCAGTAAACTGATGCCATCTACTTTGACCCTTCTTTGGGAGAGGGATCACTTCAAACCTCCAGCAGCTGTTTTCAAGCTAAATAATTCCTAAATAACCCTAAATTAGACTCTCTGCGTCATCTTCTAGAGTACTCTTTTACCCCACCCTCTCATTCTAATGAAACATTTTTGTCAGAGGAAAGAGCTAGTCATTACATTCAGGTAGTCTGGATTAACTCACCTGAGTAAGGGAGAATGACTAAAAAAAAGAGATCAAATTAATGAGAAACTTGAATATATTCTGAGAAGGATTGATGACCAGGTCTTTAGGTATATTTGGAGTCTAAGGACCATTAAAATATAAACTGAGACTCACCTCTTTCCTTCCCTTTAAAATACAGTTTCAAGTTTCAGTGTTTGCTTATGTGTGGATTTATGCTTTTTCCAAAGCAAATACAAAACTATACATTTTGCAGCTGAATTTAAATGAATGCAAGCTCTTGAATATGCTTCATTTACCCAAAAATATTTGCTCCCCTGGCCTGGCCCAAAAATTAATCACAGTTAAGCAGAAGTAGCTACATTTTAATGATCCGTCAGGTAACATTCAGGAACAATGTTTTAGTGGTGTGTGTTTATCCACATCCTTCAGTCTCTTTAAAGACTTTAGTGGTGAAGAATCTATGCTGTAAAAAAGACAGAGCTTGGGGATCTCATTAGGAGCTTTTAGTCTGATGGTAACATTACTTCTTTATCACTAATACGTATTCCAATAAAGACACAATACATGAAAAATAAACACACCTTGCCAGTATGTAAGGTGATCTAAAAGTAATGCATTTCCAAGCAAGATTTTGATGATACCCTCACTCAGTTAAAACCTGATGCTCTCACGCGTATTCAGACCAAGCTCCCACTGTTAATTCAAGCCTCTATATTCTCTCCTTTTAACTAGCACTTATATCTGACAGCTGTAAAGGCTTTCAGCCACAATAAATCTCTCCCTGACTTCCCAAAGCAAACAGTGTTGAAGTGAGTGATCCCTCCAATAACATTTTGTCAGCTCAAATCACCACTGTGTTGTGAGTTAATCAGACAGGCTATGCTGACTGTTTGCTTCCCAGATTTCTTATGGTACTTATTTCCTACATTTGCTGTGATCCTGGTATGCTGGCAATCCTAAAAAGGTACTTTGCTCCTGCTATACCTGTTGATTAGATTAATTACTGTGCTACTTTTTATTTTGAGCATTTCATCAGATCCAGGTGCTTTTACCTTCCCCAAAGGTGTTAGGTGAGTTACCAGATCTCACTGCAGAGACCCTAGCCATATAGCAGGAAAAGCAAAAAAGCTCCAGGTTATTTCAGTAAAGTCCATTTTGTTGTTCAGAACTGATCTACTGTGCCTTTAACTAAAATCAGGGGAAAAATCAGGTTCCTGTGTTCCTGCTAGCATTGCAGTGTGTTTGACTGTTCAGCACGAGCTCTTCAATATGATATTAAGACATCAGAAATGGGAAAAGGTAAGAGAAATGGAAACCAGGCAATACTTGGACCTGAACACCCCCAACTGGTCACAGGCTTGAGGAAGATATTTCCTGATGAATTAGTAAGGCATCTCTTTAACTTCATCAGTGAATAAATTGATGGGAAAACTTTTGGCATCCTCATTCACAGCTGTTTGTTTTGCTGACAAAAAATATATTAAAAAAAAAATATATATAATGGGTTGATAAGGCTTTGGGCCTTGTTATTTACAATGTTTTCCCTCGATTTGCTTTTGCTCACACATGCAGCCTCATGCACATTCACACCTTTACTTCAATCTACTTGTTTATTTTCAATGAGTCTCACAGTGATGAGCTGGTGAACTGAACAGGTGGAGTTTTCCAGATGTCAAGTGGGTGTGTGCTGCTTAGAAAAACATTCAAGGGAAAAAGCACTCGTGTTGATTGCTTTGAACACTGGTGGCTCCTTTTCATAAGAAAGCAAATTCAAAAAATGGTTGCCTTTGGCAGGTAAACTTACTGTTTTGCTTCAGGCAAGACAGAGGGGAAAAACCTGCATTGGTTAATTTTTTATAAGACAAAACATTCAAAGAAGAGAAAGTGGTTTTGATCAATGACAGGAGGCTGCCTATAAAAACAGTCAAGTTCAGTCCAATATTTTAATTAAATATATTTGCTTTATGGCAAAGAAGTTATGGAAATACATAGGAACTGGGATTTTCCTTGGTTGCAATATCTCTCAGATCTATTTCTCTTTCTCAGGTAAATGAAGAACTGTCATGCATTTGCCCCAGGCTTGAATTCATCATTTTCATAAGCAAGTTGTATTTTTCCCCCCAGTGTGATCCCAGTAATGAACTTTTCCCCCCAAACAACAAACCAAAAAAGCATTCATTTCATTTGCTTGTTTATTTGCTTCAAAGTCATTGAATTGGGGATGAATTATTCCTTGTTTTCCATGAACCTGAAGAAACAGGATTTTTTTTTTTTTTTTTT
>JACBWW010000049.1:2405535-2461783 GCA_020086605.1 Lanius collurio
GAGAGGAGAGGAGAGGAGAGGAGAGGAGAGGAGAGGAGAGGAGAGGAGAGGAGAGGAGGAAGTGAAAGAGAAGGGAAAGGAAAGGAAGGGAAGGGAATCTGATGCAGATCAAGCATCATCAATAAAAATACATTACATTTTATAGCTGCTTTTTATAAAATTCCTTCCTTGACCCTCCATTTGGTCTCATGGGAAAATAATTTGTGCCATCTTTAATGGGTCAGGCATTGCTTCATCACCCATTGCATAACTTTCAGTGAGGAAAAGATTTGCCAGATTCCATCCCCATCTCTCCTTCTCTAATCCAGGAGGGAACTCATGGTCACAGAGCAAGAAAGGGCAGGTCAGACTCTTGCTGTGACCTGCAGGGCTCTGCAAGCCCCAGTCATCAGGGCTGGGTGTCCATTGTGATTGCAGAGGCCAATCTCAGGAAATGAGGTGTAGGGAGGGACAATTTCAGGCTCTACCATCATTATAGGCCCTTTGTTCTCTTGCTAGAGAAAGTATCAGGCATTTACTGTCACTGCAGCTGAAGGCAAAGTACATGAGTGGGTAACACGGGATAATCATATAACATGATTAAATTCTGATAACATGATTAAATTGTGATTAAATTATTACATCAAGTGAACAAAAAGTCCCTTTTTGGATAAAACATTAGCTTGAAGGAAAATGTGGAAAAATGCACCTGCCTGGTATAGAACCTGCATCTAACCTTGGAGAATATTCTTGGGAGTTTCTTCTTGATGTTGACTAAATTATTTAATGTC
The DNA here is from genome assembly GCA_020086605.1 of Lanius collurio. Lineage (NCBI taxonomy): Eukaryota > Metazoa > Chordata > Aves > Passeriformes > Laniidae > Lanius > Lanius collurio. The sequence goes on from JACBWW010000049.1 coordinate 2,406,306, forward strand.
TGGTCTCAGGGCTGTTCAGTCTTAAAGTAATTTAAAAGATGTGATTTGGAATAAAAATAAAACCTTCTGTGATCTTGTGCTCATCCTAAAGTGTATCCTGACTTGACATCACTGGGAAAGAGTCCTTCAGCTGCCTGATCCACTGGTTTGCCCTGAGGGGACATTTCTGCTCATATTCAGCCTGCTCTCAGTTAATTTTAATAATATTTTATAAATCAGAGTGAGTATGAGGATTCTGATTCTTGTCATTTCAGGTGTATGTAGTTTGTAGTTTGATTGGAAACTCAAGAACCAGCAAGAGAGAATCTTTTCTCCTAGTGCAAAAGGATTTAATCTAATAAAGCTGCATTACATTAGCCAAATGATGAGCCAGTACTCCATGTTTTTTCTGTTATTTTCTATTTTTGTTTAGCTGTGATGAATGTTAGGAACCTGGAGACTGCAAAAAAGTAAACTCAACAAAACTGAAGCAATGACATGAGAAAAATCACAAAATTCCTCTTTTTTTCTCCCTTTTATTTTTTTTTTCCCTCAAGAGTGTACAAATTCATGTGAGTGCTGACATTTTAACCTTCAGAAACTCCAGCAGGAGGTGGCAGCTTTCAGCAGCACATGCAGCTCTAAGATAAATGTTCCATTATATGAGGGGGGAAAAAAAAAAAATAAAAAAATTGAACTACTTAAGTGTCCAGGCTGAAGCAGCATCACTTCCTGGCAGATCATAATCCACTTAGGTCTCCATGTGCAAGATCTGAGGTCAGTAAAAAGCATGCTGGTGAATTAGTGGGTGTGGGAGCATCTACCTAGCAAACATGGCATCTGTATAAAGGGGCAGAAACTCCCTCTGTGCTGAATTTCACACTTCTGCTGACCAGCCAGGCCCAGGGGAGGAGCATCAATGTATGAACCTCATTTTTATCCAAACAGTGAAACTTTGGCTCCAGCAACCTGCTCAAATGGATGGGCAAGGGTTACCCTCTTGAGGGAGGAGCCTTTGGGCTTGGGCCAGTGCGGGAAGGGGAAGAGGAGCCATCCACTCCCTGAGAAAGGACACGAGCTAAAGGAAGCCTGTCCCTGGCACAGCTGCCATGAGTGGCAGAAGTGAGGTTCATTCAGAGCAGCTGTAACACCCACCTGGGGCACTTATTGTGATTTTAACTAATATTGATAAGTAGATACAGTCAATTCCAACAGAGTCCTTGACTTTTAAGGAATATTGGGCCAAGATCTTCATAAGAAATCAGATCCAAGGGTTCAAGGAACCATATTGGTTTGCAGTAAAACTAACAATGTGTCATCATAATAAAGGCCTAAAAACTGTGTATTTCAGGATGTAGCCTCCTCTCCAGCTTTTAGGGATTTAGTAGTGTGTATGTTGCAGGAATTTACCTGCTTCCAGATTTTCCCATTCTCCTCAGAACAGTGCAGCAGTGCTGGCTTTGTCAGAGGCACAGTGCTGGAGGTAAGGGGTTCTCCCTGCCCATTTCATGTTACTAATGGAAACAAAGCTTTCCCAAATGAAAATATTGTTTTTAGCCAGAGCTTTGAACCTTCTTGTGTTACAATTCTCTTTGCTGACTTGCACCAAACAACCATTACCCCCTGGGCCTGGAACGTGCTCTGTAATGGTCTCCAGAGATGTTGCCATATGCAAAAAAAAAAGGACAACACTGCTGACAGGGGGAGGTATTTCACCTATCTTGTGATGGAAAAGTTTCCTTTATAGTAATGGAAAGAAATAGATGACTTTATATTGAACTGTTCACAATATCTACTTTTAGATTCACAGAATCAGAATTACAGAATAATTTGGACTTGAAAGAGCTTTGAAATATAATCTAATCCACTCCCCTCCCATAAGAAGGGACACTTTCCACTATCCCAGGTTGCTCCAAGCCCCATCCAACCCAGCCTTGAACACTTCCAGGATGGGGCAGCCACAGCTTCCCTGGGCAACCTGTGCCAGGACTTCACCAGTCTTCCAGTAAAGAATTTTTTTTCTAATATCTAACATAAACCTACTCTCTTTCATTTTAAAACTGCTGCCTCTTGTCCTGTCTTGGTAAAAAGTTTCTCTCTGTCTTTTTACAAACCTTTTTAGGTATTGAAAGAGTACAAGTTCTCCCCAGGGTCTTATCTTCTCCATGATGAAGAACCCCAGTTCTCTCAATCTGCCTTTGTAGAATAGATGTTCCAGCCCTCTGACCCTTTTTGTGGCCCTCGTTTGGACTTGCTGTAACAAGTCCTAATCTTCATTGTGCTGAGGACCCCATATTTGGACACAGCAGTTCAGGAGGTGTCTCACAAGGGCAGAGAATAGGGACAGAATCATGTCCCTTGACCTACTGGCCAGGATTCTTTTCATGCTGCCCAGGACACTTTTGGAGAAGAAGGGTCTTGTCCTCCCCCTTGGCCGTGATTCTGGACTACCAACTCGGGTGGAAACATTAATATTTGTTTAGAAGAATCCCACTCTGCTTGTATTGTACATTCTAGATAAAATCCATCATTTATCAGTGTTTTCAGTACTTGTATGACCCCCCCAAAAATGTAAGTCTTGTTTTAAGCCCTCTCCTCTCTTTCTGTGCATGTACCCATGCTGAAGTTCACCTGTTAAAGCAGTCTGTAACACAGAGGTTTTACCTTCTAACAGAGGTGGATGAAAGGCCCACAGTGCTATGATCCCCATTTCACAGAGGTGGAAATGAGACTCTGGCAGATTTAGGGACTTGCCCAAGGCAAGACAGGAAACCCTCAGCATGACCAGGAATCAAACCCACATCTCTTCTGTTCTTTAGCAAGGCGACTAGTGTTCCTCTAGGTAGAGAGCACAAATAAGATGGGAAGTGGTACTTTGAAGCCCTTTTCTCAAGATAACGTCACTGTTATTGTTCTAATTTAGCAATAGATGTTATCAATATAAAAGTAAAGCCGGTTGCAATTTGAGTTTATCCTTTGTAATGACTCACTTCTTCCATACTGCCCACAAGAAGTGAACTAATAACCAGTTATTCCCCCTGGATTTCTCAGTATGAATTGTCTCTGTGTTACTTGCTTTTAAGCTACAAGACAGATTTCCAAGCCACCCCAGCAGAGTCATATGGTAACATCAAACCCCCCATTAGACCTCTGGGTGACCTCCTGATGGAAAGGAGGCTGCAGACACACATCCAACATCACCATGGTGCTCCTTGCTGGTCCATTACTCTGATGAAAGACAGTCTGCATTCAGAACTTGTACACTCCTCATGTCCATAAAACATGTTGTACTCTTTAAGATTTGTCAGTTTTGGTGAGTTTGAGCTTGCACAGTTAATTTGACTATAACCAGTCATAAAATGATAGAATATCTGAAGCTGGAAGGGACAAGGAACATTGAAATCCATCTCCTGGCCCTGCATAGGACAGCTGCAAGAATTCCACCAGGCACCTGAGAGTGCTGTCCAAATGCTTTTTGACCTCTGACAGGGCCAGTGCTGTGACCATTTCCCTCAGGGTGAACAACCTTTTCCCAGTACCCAGCCTAAACCTCCCTGACACAACTTCAGGCCATCACCTCTGGTCCTCTCACTGGTCACCAGTGGGACTTGCAAATGCTCTGCTGGATCAGGTTCTGAAAGGCAGACACGGTGGGTCCACAGGAAGTTTGGAACTGTCAGAAAATACACTACAGGTCACATTACTGAGCTTTTCTGAGTGTGCACTCATGAAGCTCCAGAAAACTGTCTCTTACTGAGACAGTTTTGTCTACCCAGTTTGGCCTACTTTTTGGGGTTTTTTTTCCCTAACAAAATAATGAATGAACACACTTAGAATCGTGGAATCATTATGCTGGAAAAGACCTCTAAGATTGTTGAGTCCAACTGTTAACCCAGCACTGCCAGGTCCAACACTAAACTATGTCACCACATGCCACCTCTACATGTCTTGAGGTTTGGCAAGCAGATCTGTGTCAGAATGGGGTCAAATCACTTATTGAAACTAAAAGGACTTCTGCCATTGAGTCTAATAGGACTTTTGATATTTAATCCATTAATTCTGCTTCTTTTTTTTTTTTTTTGGTGGTGTTTTCTTAAAAGAATGTTCAGTTTTAGATTAAGATTTTTTTTTTCCTTGTAGCCAGTTGTTTTACACAGAATAAGCATTTAATCATTGCTCCAAACTGGGTAGTTACTGCTCTAAATAGAGAAGTCAGTGCTTTGCTGAAACACTTAAAGTGATATCAGGTAACTAAACAATCTGTGTTGGGCTTTTCCCATTGAGTGATTTGGTGTTTAGATTATACTTAATTAACTAACATACTTGGTTAACTAACACCTTTGCAAGATGTCACAAGTAATATTTGTTTCAGGGATTTTATATGGTTTTCCCCTGTAGTCTGTCTCTATTTGCATATCCTTTTTTCTTTTCCCAGAATTTTTAAAGCTCGTTAGTGAAAGTGCAACATTTTGCAGATTATCTCAGAGTCGCTGAAGATTTGTTGTGGTTTTTTTCCCAGAGACTGGTAAAATCACACTGGCTCCAGAGGTTCAACTTTCTGCCCCTGCTAAGGGAGGTCATCAGAAGCATGGAGTCATCTTTGGATATCTCCCAATCAGAAACAAATAAAAGTTGGCCCACTGGGACTTTAGCTAGGCTGTATCTGCCCTTCCAATGAACAGTTAAGCTTTGTAGTGTGCCTGCTTGAGAAACAGCTGTTTGTCTAACCCCTGAACTGCTCAATACATTAATCTGAAGCATAATTTAACTCTGTCTGAGCTTCTGAACATGGCACCAATAACTGGTTAGCACAGATTTACCAGCCTTAAAAATAATAATTTCTGAGGTTCATTTAAAAGATAGTTGTCCTTCTGCCTAAGATTACTTAGAAGTGACACTCTTTGCAGGAACATACCCAACAGAGAGCACACTTCAGAGGGTTCTAAGCAGGATCTCCCCCTCAAAACCTTCATGTTACTGTTTGTGTCTGCTCTTTGTGAGTCAGCCATAGAGGCAGACCCTGTTTTTTTGTTAGCTTTCTGTTCAGGGAATGTGGTTCAGCTGTTCATCATTGCGTTGTCTGTCTGCCAAATAAGAACAAAGATCCAGTCAGAAGGATGGGAAAATGCATTATTATTTTGCATGAGGAGTAGCCAAGCCTTGATCAGATCTGGATATCTTCAAGCTTCAAAGTTAGGAGACTCATGGATTCAGTGTGGGCTCATCTGTTCCTGAACACAAAGTCAGGGAGTCCCAGGGATCACTCATCCCTGTGACAGAGTCGGTCTAAAAAGAGGAAAGAAATAGAGTAAAAAAAAAGGAGGAGAATGAATGTTTGTGAAAAAGAGTAAGTGACACACTTTTGGCTTTTGAAATGCTGAGTGATGCAAGATCCAATATTCTCCTCTCACTAACAGACACTTGGTTCTTGCTTCACTTCATGAGCACATACACACTTCATTCCCTAGATTGCCCCAGAGAAAAACAGCAAAAGAATTGTTCACTCTTCTAAGATTTTGGCTGTTGAGAGCCATTGTTTTGCTCCTCAGTATCTAGGTCATTAAATATCTGTCCAGACGTAACACTGCAATTTTCCATAACTTGCACTCTTTAGGGTTTTGCGTCTGCATTATAGCAGAGATCATTGAAACACAGAATAATAACAGAATGGTTTGGGTTGGAAGGCACCTTAAATACCATTTCATTCCACCTCCTTCCACAGGCAGGGACACCTTCCACTATCCCAGGTTGCTCCAAGCCCTGAACAACCTGGCCTTGAACACTTCTGTGGATGGGGCATCCAATGACCAACCTGTGTCAGAGCCTCACCATCCTCACAGTAAAGATTTCTCACTAATATCTAATTCAAACCTACCCTATTTAACTTTAAAATCATTCCCTCTTGTCCTACCACTACACACCCTTGCAGAAAGTGACTTTTTTCCATCTTTCTTGTGGGCTTCCTTTGTGAAATGAAAGACAGCAATTAGGTCGCCCCAGAGGCTTTTCTTCTCCAGGCTGAAAAATCCCAATTCTCTCAGCTTTTAAATGGGTGGCTTCAGGTTGGGGTAAATCCAAGGTATTCATTGCCCCACTCCACATAACATGCCAGTCTATTTTGCAAGAGGAGATGTTTCTTGTAGATACTGACAAATTAATCCCATGATGTCGTGCAACCTCATAAGGCATCCTATCTGTCCAAGTGAAAAAAAGGCAGTGTGGAAATTATGGAACTAATAATTAAATATTATGGCCTCACAAGGTTCTGCTGTTGGTCTTGCTGACTTTCCAGTGACCATCATCTCCATGGACTATAGCAAAAGCTGAGACAGCTGGTCCTACTGCAGACAACCCATGTTCCAGCAGAATTCCTCCCCTGTGTGTTTTCCTAAAGCTCTGACTCCAATAAAGGTGTTATGAGAGATAACTAAAGTTCCCTTAAAAATTAGTGCAAACAGAGCTGTCAAACTTTCACAGTCAGAGAGAAATCTTGAAAATTTAGTCTAGATCTGGGCATATGCTTGAGCAATGTTGAAGCCTGCAAAGAGATTAAATCTCATGTTTTTCTTCTATTATCATCAGTGTAGAAATTATGGCACTTGCAGCTCAGGGAGCATAAGAGTTAATAGGCAATTACAGAACTCTGGGAACTGGGCAAGTTGTGGATTGTGTTATGAACACAATCCCCGTTGCAAGGAGTTTAGAGTACAAAAAATGTAGGAAAAGATGGACATGGACAAGCCAACAAGGAATATGATGATATTATCCTTTTTTACCAGATTACTGATTTACTGACAGAACAGGCCTGAATCTTAATGAGGGATTTAATCAGAGAAGGATGTAATTTTTCAGCTGGAACCCCTTCGGTGAAACTGTAGATTTGACATCTATTTTGCCTGTGAATTTTTGTCAGATGAGCTAATTTATTCGTTAACCAAAGCTGAAAATATCTTGGAAAAAACTAAAATATTTTAACATTTTATGATTAACTGTTGTGAATTTTCAACTAAGATTGTTTAAAAAATGTATTTAAATAATTAGAAATCATATTAAAGCTTAGTGAAGCATTTGATCTTAATCAAGGCTAGGCTGTGATATTTATATTTTCAGTCCCTTCTTTGCCCAAATATCCCCACATTTGTGTTTTTGCTGAGCTTGATGATGATGATGATAAAAAGGCTATGAAGAATTAACAGGAGAGCATAAAATTTCCCTTTTTTACAGCAGTTTGTCACTTGACTGAGAGCAATATGTTTGAGAAGGCAAACAGGGACAGGTGAATCATGCAAGGGGCAGCTCAAGAGTCTCAGAGACAAAGGTAGAGAGGGCATTAAGCATGTTCATTGTAATAGGTAAAGAGATAATGGTTTTAAACTAAAAGAGGGCAGATTTAGGCTACAAAAGGAAGAAAATTTAATGATGAGGGTGGTGAAACATTGGCACAGGTTGCTCAGAGAGCTGATGAATGCCCCATCCGTGGAAAAATTCAAAGTCAGGTTGGACAGGGCTCTGAGCAACCTGATCTGTTTGAAGGAGTCCCAGCACACTGCAGGGGATTGTACTAGAGGACCTTTAAATATCTTTCAGACCCAAATTTTTCAATGATCCCCCTTTTACACAGGCCAGTTTTGTCCCTTCATTAGGCAGGTGTAGATCAGGAAGGCAGGAGGTGACAGTAAATCCTGTCCCAACTACAATTACAGTACCCCAGTTACCCTTGGGTTCACTGTGGTTCTCTCTCATTTACCATCCTTATATACTTTGTTTTCTGGACAATGCTAAGGCAGGAGATAAACTCACTCATTTGCTATTGTAAGGCATGGAGTGAAATGCAGGACTAATTGCCTTGCCTGAAGTATTCCAGCCCCTTTAGGGGCAGAATTGTGCCTCCCCAGTACATACTTTGGGAACAGACACAACCATAATCCCCCCATTTACAAAACCAGCAACACCCCAAGGCTGATAGTGTCATCTGTGATGGTTACTGGGTGGTGAAGGGAGGGGTTAATACCTGGAGAGAGAAGATGCTTTGCTATGAAATGTCTGAGGACGTGCTGTCACACTGCAGAGTCTGCAGCCCCCAGCTCTGCGTGGGGGATGCGGTGTGGGGCTGTCACCAGCGCTCCTGCGGCTCCCACACCTATGGAGCCTGACAGAACTGTTCAGCCAAACTGCATCACATCCCCTGCTGCCCTCATTTTGCTTAATCTGCATTCTTGCAGCTCAGTAATCCTCATGGGGGGCTTCCTATAAATAGTGCTTTGGCAATTAAACCCACTTTCCTTGCAAACTAAGCTTTAATTGCTATTGGCAGGTAGCTTGCGTGAGTATCTCCTATGGAGGAACTAGAGGATGAAAAACGTTTTAAATAATGAGGGTTTATCTTTGTGAAGAAAGAGAAGTTTATCTTAAATGCTAATGCTATTATCTAATCGAGCATCTAATGTTTTTCTATGCAGTTTGCCCCTCTGAGAGCACCACGGAGCAGAAATGTGAGCTGTAAAAATCCTGCTGTGCTCATGGAAATGTCTAAATTTCTCTCGCACATTTTCAGGGAAACCAGGTCAAAGATTACACCTCTGCAGTATTTTATTGGCAACACACATTCATTATTTTTAACGCATTTTCCTCAGATTTCAATCAGAATTATATTCAAAGGAAACAACAAATCACAATAAAAGAACTGCCCCTCTGCCCTCAGAAAACAGGTGAATACACATCCAGGTCAATGCACTGGCCAGCTCTGCTGTGCAGAGGAGATGGGGTCATCTGTTTCAGAAGCAGGTTTAGCTGTTCTGCCTCCTGGTTCACAAGCACTTCACATTCCTAAATGACACCTGGAAACTGGAACAGGAACAGTGGAGCCTATCATAAAGGGAAAGAGGGATTTGGACTATTTGGAAGTAAATCCTGAGATTATTTTTACATGAACCTGTAAGAATGATATTGGTATGCATGTAAGTGTGCATAAAGCAGCTGCTGCTCCTGCCTCCTTGCATGCTGAGTGTGCTTTGCTTCAAATCAATGTTCTTATGGGCTTCTAGGGGAGCAGGAGCAATCCAAATGAGCACAGAAAACCAAGGCTTTTCAAACCTAAATATGGCATCTGATTATGTGAGGTTTAAGTAAAACCATGGACGATACAGTCCTGTATCATACATTGTTCCCAATATGGGACAAATTCTTTAAGGTGGTGTAAGATTTTACATTTGTATGTCTAGTTTTAATTTGGTATAAAGTCACATCAGACCCATGGAAATGAATGTGTGATACATTTCTGAAAAGAAAGGTAGCATGTACAAGGGGAGATGCTGCAAAAATTTATTTTTTATTAGTCCAGCTCATCTGTAAAATTAATTTAAGTGGAGCACCTCCCCCTCCTTTTTGTGCTCACTTTTTTATAAATATCCAAATTTGACTTTTCCTGCTGGGAATGTTTTCAGCAAGTCCACGGTGGCCATGTCTGGGGCTGAGGCTGAGTTTTGAATTTGTTTGTACTGAGGGAATGAATATGTTTGTATTGAGGGAATGAATGTCCTGAGCAAATGCAAGTACTGAGCTCATTCCTGCCAGGAGCTGCACACACCAAGGAAACACTGAAAGCTGAAAAAGGCTGGTTTCAGGTTAGGCACCAGGAACAAATTCTTTGCTGTGATAGTGCTGACAGTGTCCCAGGCTGCCCAGAGAAGCTGCTGATGCCCCACCCCTGGAAGCACTGAAATGTCAGCCTTCAGCTGCAGTCTGCCTCAATAAACTGCTGGAGGCCAAAAGCAATCAGCAGTCCTATTATAAGGAATGCCTTTGAATAAAAGATCTCAGAGAATTCAGCTCAAATTTGGAGATTTTTCAAGGAAATTGATGGCTAAATTTATTTTGGACCCTCTGTGCTACCTTTCTGTCTGGCCTGGGACATCTGTGAAGACACACTTTGCCCAGTTAAGGTTAAAACCAACCTTGGACCATAGAATCATTTGTATTTTTGGTCCAGGCACAGAGATTTTGAAAATCCTACTCAGCACTATACTGAGTTTAAGCACATTTAAAATGAATTAAGCTCTGTGTGCTGCTCAAAAAGTCAGTTGGCTTTATCCTATCTCAATTTCTAGAGAAAGTAATAAATTAAATATTATTTTCTTACTTAATTTTAAATTAAACACAAAGTGATTGCATTTCATACTTCTGTCTCACCCCAGGTACCAACACTGGCAGTAATTTTCACTGATAATGTAACTGGTAGAAACTTTTTATTTACTTGCTTTTCTAACAACTTTTTTTTTTTTTCTGTTCACATTTGTAATCTTAACAAGGGAAAAATGCTTATAGAGAAAACATAGAGGTATAGAAAGTCACAGAAATGTAGTCCAGAAGAATAATGGGCACTAAATCAATATTTATAAACGTAATAGCTAATAGAAAAACAGGCTCATACCCATTTGTTTTAAAAATAGGTTGCTGCAAAACCATATAAATGAATATTTAATTTAATGATGTTTTTTCTATATCAAGTACAGTTCTCTTTATAAAAGCCCATGAACAATGACAATAATGCACAATAAATATTAATAATTACCCATAATGGGTAATTAAAGTTTAATAATTAGTATGAAAGTCAAAATAACAAGAAAGAATCACTTGATCACATTCAAAACATTCAGTATTTGAAGGATGTTGTATAATCATTACAGCATAGGTTAATGATTGTCCATTTGAAGTCTGCACTCATTTACGTTCATGGTTATTGGAATGTAACAGTTGATAGAGCATTTCATGATAGAAAAAATTGAATATGTAAATATTATTCCAAATGTGAGTCCACTGTGATGGGGTTATCTCTGCAAATGTAGTTCACATTGGTGGTATTCTATAAGGAGGTTGCTTTTTGAAGTGCCTTTGCAAAAATGGGTTTAATTTAGGGGAGTTCAGGTCAATATGCTGCACAGAAATAAACAGATTTTGTGTATGTAAACACTGCTCAACTGAATCAAATGTATTTAGTCTAAAATACCCTGCTACCCTGCAGCTGAGGATCTGGATCACATTTTCCAATGCTTTGCAGAGTTAGAGTTGTATAATCTTTTGCAATATATTTTGGGGTTCCGACATATGCCAATACAAAGAAGAGAAATAATTTATCAAGAATATGCTTTGGCTCATCAGACTCTAATTTATAAAGGCAAGGAGGAGAAGGCAACCAAAATACAACTCTTATGGGGTAACATGCTGATGTTTCAAAATATACCCAGTTCTTTTTGAGGTCTTCTGTTTGGTTTGGTTTAGGGGTTTTTTTTGTGTATTTTTCTGATGAAAAGTGTTTCTAGAACACGCTGCAAAAGGAGTAAACTTATTCTTAATAAAACATGTCAATTTTTTCTGAATGGTATAAGTTTTTATTATTTACTTATTTAAAGGATATATATTTAAACCCCATTCCCAGGAACTTTTGCTAACAATAAAAGTCCTCCACATTTTCCAAGTTTTGAACACTTTGGCCACTGAGCTACTTCCATCTTCTTGTATTCAGGATGAGATTTCTGGTCAGCTTGACAAGCCACTTAAAAACCTTGACAAGCCACCTAAACTCCATATTTCTCTGTTTTGTTTTTCAGTCTCTTTCCTTTTTTTTTTTTGGTTGAGTTTCAGCAAACTCAGTGTCCTGATCCTGTTTTCTGTGCCTCTGCATGGAAAAATCAGGAAGAATTTTTCTGCACAGACACAGCAGCACANCTTTTTCCTAAAATGGAGAATTAGAATGTTTCATGAAATTAATGGAAAGAGGATCTTAGAAAGAATAAAGAGGGGCCTGGATAAATTAAAGATTTTATCTAAAACCAAACTGGAGTAATTGACTAAATTAACTTGTCTTAAAGAGACATGTACTGAGACATTGCAAAATAAAGAAAAGATAAAAGGAAATTAGAGAGTGTAATATGGCATATAAACAGCACTAGGAAAAAAAAAAACTGAAGGGAAAAGTGAGAATGGTAGTGTCAAAGGGGAAGAAGAAAGGCTTTACATGCATAAAAGCGACTAAATGTGCCATTTTATTTTTCAACAAGTAATATAACAAATTGTTCTGCTGCTTTGTCAGAAAGAAAATAAGAAATCAGTGTTCAAATAACATATCTCAGTCTACAAAAAAACAACAGCTCAAAGTAATCTCAGGTTTTCTTTATTTAATTATGAAAACTTTAAGAGATCATGGGAAGGCCCTGAACAGATATCATAATTTGATTTTTCCTACTGATGTGCAGAGTAAACCAAGAAAAACATCATAATATGTATTTTTTTAATTTGGCCAGTATCTAAAATTAATCACAAGAAATATTTTCTTGATCAAAATATATAAAAAATCTGAACTTTTTAAAAATACCTTTCATTTGTTAAGGCAGCTGCCACAAACCTGTTAAAGCAGTAGAAACCCTTCAATGTGCTCTGTTAGCAGAACACAAGTCCAGTGTCCTCAGTTTAGGAAATATTACTATGAAGGAATAATGTTAATGATGCAAAGCCCCTGCATAAACCAAGCAAAGCTTTTTACACAACTCCTTCTTCACTCCTGATCAGAATATTAAATTAAGATTGCATTAGGAATGAAGAAAATGTGTTTTTGTTAATCTTGCAGACTTCCCTTCAAAGCTGTTTTTCTATTTCTTCTCTATAGCTTAGATTAGCTACTGTTATTATTATTATCATCATCCTCAATATCAATACCAATATTATTAGTAATACTATTATTAAAAATACTATTTGCAATTAACAGCTCAGATCAGATGCTGAATGCACTGGATTAAATGTTATATATATACATATTTTACCACACATTCATGCATGTATTTCTACATACAGAAATGCTTAAAGACTTTCTCAGTGAGTTTACAGCAATGCCAATTGCTTCTCTTTAAGGACTCAGTTCTGGAGGGAAGGAGTATTCTAGTGAAAAAGAAAGGACAGTATCTTTTCCAACAAATTGGGTAGAAGCAGTGGATAGGACCCACCTCCACAGCAGGGCCAGTGCAAGACAGAAGTCAAAAAACCTCATGGTACTCTCATCCTTTGGCAAGGGATGAGTGGTGATGCTGGAATCACAACATATTTTTGTTCTGTATTTGACAAAGGCACACTTTGTATTCACACATTCAGACTTTCTGTTGATCCCAACTCTTACCAAAATCAAAGCCTTGATAGCATGGGAAGTGTTCAAGGCCAGGTTCAAGGCCTGGGGTTCCAGGCAATGTGATCAAGTGAAAATTGTTCTTGTCCATGGCAGGGGAGGTGGAATTAAATGATCTTTAGGTCGCTTCCAACCTTAACCATTCTATGACTCTATGATTCTATGATTAGCTTTTCTTAACTGCAATGAGATTCCAGCAATTCTCACTCGTAACAGCTTTAATTTGAGAGACCCCTTTCCTCCCTTCTTCAATCTGCTTTTTGTTGCATTTTGTTCTGGTTTTATTTAGGGTTTTTTTGAATGGGAATAGGGAATCTCTATTATGTGTATATGTATGTGTCAGAGTACATCTCTCAAAATAGTTTTTTAGGTCTTGCCAGGTCTTGCAAGAATACCCACTTTCTGACAAATTACCCAAGGTCACTAAGAGAATGTAGTGGACATAAGTCCTTCCATTCAAAGGAAAGATGTTGTTAGAAATATAAGAATTAATAAGGGAATAAATTATTACATGTAAGTAAACAACAGGAAAACATAAATGCCCACAGACTACCACCAAAGCAGTAAAGATGCCACTGAGTAGTGGAGTAGTAAAGATGGGGAACTGAGGCAGGACTCTCAGAAGGATTTAAATTTGTGTTTCAAAGCAATGAATGGTTCCCAAGCCAATGACTGAGCTGCCAGCATCCTATTCAAAGCCCTGTGACAAGGGAGGGCCTCCAACCCACTTTTCCCAAGCCCCCAGCCACTCCTCCTGGAACTGGATGAGCATTTTTTGCTGCCTCTTTTCGCCACATCACCATGACAACAGGGACTGCTCTCTTTCTGGCTGGTGCTCAGCGTGCATATTGATGGTGATCAACAATGAGGTGCTACCATGATGAGTAAATAGATTAGACCCATGTGTTACCCCATGGTCAACACACACAATGAGCAGATCTGTAGCCCTCAGATCACTGCTGTTCTTCCTTCTCCCGAGTCCTGCAGTGTCCTTTCTACTGACACGTAAGCTAGCATTTGATGATAGTATTATTTACATTTTTAATTACATTGTGTGTACTGGGTATTTACTCTGAGCACAAGTGGCAAGCTGTTTGGGAGCTAGTGTTTCTGCAGTGCTGCTAATTAATTGATGATAAATAAGTAAATAAAGCGCCAAGCAAAAGGAAAACGAAAAACTATAGCCCACTGCTTTCCTTTCCAGAAAACTCTATCCTCCCTAGTTTTTTTTTTTCCTTTTTCTTTTTTTCCCCTGCTACCTTTCACCTTCTAATTGAAACAAGTTTGCCATTTGGCTGCAAAACCTTCCCCCATAAGCAAAGAAACAGAAAACAGGCCTAAATGTTTTTTCTTTCTTTTCTTTATTTCTTGTACTGGGATGATGGGTCCTTGGGTTATTCTGAAATTCCTTACACACACAGTCGCTGATAAGTCAGGTCTGGCAAATCTTCCCTATGTGCCATCATTTGAAATTTAAATCAAGAAAAATTAAGGAGAAAAATTGTGAACACAGAGAAGGAGCTGGGATGAAAACAGCAAGAGATCCCCTGACTAATTTTTATGGAGAAGGAAAGAATATTTCACCCTTTTCTCCATAACTAACAATCATACTGCACAGATAGGAAGCAGTTTATTATAGTGCAGCCACAAGAGTTGGGCTTTCAAATGCTGCACTTGCAGCTGTTGAATGTTTCCCAAGAACATCTCATTGAGTAAATTCTGGCCACTTTCATTATGTGACTAAGGCTTTCTTCAGCCTATCAGCACAGAGCAAAAATCATGTTTATTTGCTTAGCTCTCCTGCATTTAAAAATCTGGTCAAGATGAAACAAGCTATATATTATAGCATGCTTTTAAATATGAGTTGGCCCAATGAGTGTTTCAAGAGGAGTGGATATCTGGTTTGTGTTCATTAACAGATGGAGTTATCCAGTAAAGGAAAGGCCAAATTTGGGGGCTGAATTATGTAGCAAACCTGGGCTTTCTAGAACTGTTGATGGTTTAACAACTGCTTTGCCTAGATGGGAGCAATTATGCAAAGGGCAGGTCCAGGCAATGGAGACCATGCCAATGAGTCTGTAGCCTCAATGAAGGAATAACACCACCTCAGAAACCCTTAGACATGAAAAAAGGACTGCTGAAAGAAGGAAGCAGTTTTGCAATAAGCTGCTATGTGCACACATGGCCTGAATTCTGTGGAGGATCCCCAGAAATGTAAGACCTGAGAAGGTCCCAGTGCTCCAGCCCCAGGTTCCCACCTGCCCAACACATGTGGTATTAATTGACAAGGAAGTGATCACAGAGTGTTTTCCCTGTCTTCATGGTAGCTACATCCAGAGCACAAAGGACAAAGGACCTGAGTCTGTGCTTCATTATGTTCCTCCTAAATCGTACAGGACAATCCATTGAGGGAACTTGGGCATCACAATACCAAGCACTAAGGTGGCCAATTTGCATGCAGCTGCCTGCAAGCTGGAGTTCTAATTGCCTGTCAATAGAGGCAAAAAAAGCCATCACATTCAGCAAAAACTTGCCTAATTCTGCCAGAAAGAAATGGCTGAGATTAAAGTTTATTTATTTCCTACACATTCCTGAGGGTTTCAAGCCTTCCAGCTCTGAAGTTGTACATCCCAGAACATTTCTAAATTAAACACTCAGACCTTTTCTTTCCATAGGTATGTGAAATAAATGCAGCAATCTTTTATTTTCAAAAAAACTTCAAAATAGAGTCTCTTTATTGAAAAAGAGGAAATCTTAGCTGAATCCCTTAACTCTTTGGAGCTGCTTCAATCCATACTCAGCACCCTGTTAAGGAGTGTCCTGGGTGGGGAAGGGGAAGTTGCCATAACCTATCTGGTCAAGTCTATTTCACTCTGCATGAATTTCCACTGGTTCAGTTGAAAGAAAAGCATATTTTAACACTGATCTATAGTTTAATGACTGAAGAGACTCGAGTTCCCACTGCATTGAATACTTAATAACACATATTAAAATATTTAGCCGCCTCCAGGCTAGAATCTAAACTCCCCCTCCCCAGAGCCAGGTGAGTGCCTTAAATAGGCTATGAAGTAGCCCAGTGACTTATCAAGATCTCTTTATAACCAAGATCTACACACAACATGTGCCTTGGAGAGCAAAGGAGAGGGGGAACTCCAGGAACAGCTCGTATGCAGACAGGAACTACAGCTTCCCTCCTGTGCTTTGACACACTTTTACTTTGGGCTTAAGGAATTGTTCACTGCAAACTGGAATGGCCTTAGTAAAGAGGTCTGAGGTCATCCATACCCCTGGAAATCCTTGAGAAGTTTATCTTGCAGTTAGCTTGAAATCAATCATTGTTGATTAATCACACCACACTCCCAGGACAGTGATGTGAGCTGCAGAGTGAGATCCTCTGTGTCCGGCAAGAGGGATAAACCCTCTGAAAGGAGGAACACCTGAGACCTCCTGGTTAGGGTGTCCCACCTGTTAAATGAGATATTAGGGGGGACCTATGAGAAGATAAGGACAAACTTTTTTAACAGGTTCTGTCTTGGTAGGACATAGCCGAAAAAGGTTTGAAAGAAATAGAATCAATTTAGATTATCTACAAGGAAGAAGCTTTTTACAAAGGTGGTGGTACAACACTGGCAGAGGTTGTCCAGAAAGGTGGTGGAGGGGCCCCATCCCTGGAAACTTTAAGGGCCAGGTTGGATGGGACTCTAAGACACCTGATCTAGTTAAAAATATCCCTGCTAATTGTCCAGGTCACCTTTAACAATCCCTCCCAACCCAAACTGTTCTATGATTCTGTGATTCCATGAGTCTCTAATGTCAAGTGTGGACAGAAATGAATGTAAGTCCTTAGCAGTGGGGACACCCCAGCTGGGGAGTCCTTACACAAAATGGGAGTGCAGTTTTTCTTTGCAACAGCCTCCCAGATGGACTCCTGAGAACAAGTAGGCAAACATATAATTTATTTTTACCTTCCTGGGTTAGGACTGGCAGACAAGCCAAACTCCAAAGTCTTGGTGAGGTGGTGGTTCTAAGCACGTGTGGCTCCAGGAGAACATTATTCCTGGGTAGCAGCAACACCAGACAAGCTGCCAAGCTGCTGAAGTTCCTTGTGAATCGCTTGACAGAGATGTTCCAGCAGTGTTCGTGGCAGGAACAGATTCTTGTTGTCAAGAAGTATCTGCCCTGTCCATGCAGGAGCAATAATCAGTTTGAAAGGCTGCTGATGAGACTGAGGTTTCAAGTTTAGCAAGGTATAAGAAAGATTAAATTTCTGAATTTCTATTTTTATTCCTGGAGCTCAGTGCTGAGATTTATTAAATCAGATTCTGAGTTTTCATTTAAAGGAAAACAACAACAAGGACAACAAAAAAACCACCCACACATTGAGGAATATAAAAACAAAACAGAGATGGAGTGACACTCCAATCACTGGAATGTAACCAGATGAAACTGTGTGATCCTATGCGGGGAATATTTGCTGCTGTTTGCTCCTTAGTTAATTAATTATTGCTGGCAAGTTGTGCAGGGTGTGGGCCTGTTCTTGGCTGCTTCACTCTATGTTTGATGCTGAGGCCAGGGGAACTCCAGAGGGTATTGTAAAAATTCCTCGCCTTGGGAGTGAAATGGAGAAAAAACCTCTGCATGCTCACTGTTGTTGTTGTTTCAAATCCTGCCCCCCGTGGTAATTTTATGATGGTCCTTGATACTTTAAACCACCAAAGATGGAGGCTGCAAGTTTTGACCATCTCAAAGGTGTTAGGGAAAGGTTACAGTGGGAAAAGGGAAACCTAGGACAGGAGTTAGGATGCCTGTATGGGCCGCAGCACATCTGGGCTTCATTCCCTGATTTGTTGTAAAATGTCACTATGACCTCAGTCAAATCACTTAGGGATGGGCTATTAAAGGGATTTACATACCTAAATCCACCATGACATTTTCAAAGTTGGAGCTCAGGCACTGCCTTGTCTTTCTCCTTCCTGCTGGTGCACAAAACTCCTGGGGATGTTTAAACCTACCTTCGGGCTGGAGGCTGGGAGGCTTGACAGAAACTTCCCTTGCCATGTTCCTGCTCCTTGCTTTTCCTTGTTCTCATGTAATTTGCACTGATATGGGACCGTGGATAAAAATGGATCAAGCAACCAATTCTGCTGGAAAATAAGCAGTCAAAATGACACTACAAGTGATGAAAAAGTGTCTAAAATGGATAAAATATGATTATTCACCATGTAACACCACAGTTATGTGATAGAAAAGAATGAGGCTGGGTAGGGGCAAGAAATAAAATGGGAACATGAAAGGTAAGACCTGGTTTTTCACAAACAAAAATAGTTTGTTTTACTTTATTTTTTTACAAATTAATTTTTGTGCTGCTAATGTGCTGATTGAAAACGCACTTCAAGTCTTCTGTGCTCCAAGAATAGAAGACAAATATGGAAAAATATATTTACGGTCTGATAATTACTTCACCTTATGCTTAATATGTGAAAAAATGGGGTAAATACCTATACCACAATCACAAAATAACTGGAGCATTTCATGATAGTTGAGGAAAAGCTGAGTAATTTACAATAAAATTATAACAACCCCAAAAATATTTGAAAATAATTTTCACCTTCCTGGATGAAAATTACATCTAATCAAAACTTTGGTTTTGTTTTATTTTCTACTCAAACTTCTTCAATATACATTATTTAGTAAAAATCATTCATTTTCTGACTTTAACTAATATCAAAACAGGGTGAAGTATTCTCAGGATAGTTTTTATAAAACCACAATAACTATCTATGTAGGCACAGTTCTGTTAATTAAACGTATGAATTTAATGTAGTTAATTTATGCAAGTTTGGGCTCAGACTCACAAGTGGTTATGGCTGCATAATCAGTTACTTGACCTATGATTTAACTGTCCCTGAATGTGATTTTAAGCTGTAATAAGTGAAAATTGCAACAAAAAGTGAAAATTCGGCTTAATGCAGGGAATTTTGCTAATATGAGTTTATATTTCAGTAAAAATAAATATAATTCATATGTGAAATGAGTGCATTTTCATTTTTTTTTAAAAAAACATATCTTTTATGTTCTAGCAGAAAGTGCAAGAGGTTTGTTGTCTTTTTAGGGCAAATTACAGCCAAACATAATTTAGGAGGACTTGTTTCCTGTTTAATATTGTTCAATAGTTTCCTATCTGATATTTCTCCCTCATTAAAACTTCATTTAAATTGGAAAAAGTCCCTATATAAAATTAAAAACCCCTATCAAAAATAAAATTATATTTTAAACTCCATTTAGCAAAAACTTTCTGCCAACTTTCTTAAAATGGCAATTGAAATTTTTCTTTTACTGACTGGAACCAGATGCCTGCTAAGTCAATAACTGAAGACCTCATGTTTTGTTTAAAAAAGAAAAAAAAAAAATGGA
The DNA here is from genome assembly GCA_020086605.1 of Lanius collurio. Lineage (NCBI taxonomy): Eukaryota > Metazoa > Chordata > Aves > Passeriformes > Laniidae > Lanius > Lanius collurio. The sequence continues at coordinate 2,425,870 of JACBWW010000049.1, forward strand.
TCTGAGGGGAAAAAAGTCTGTGGGGAAATTTAGACAAAGCAAATTGCTGTTCAGTTTCTTCTCTGCAAAACACAAACAAACTCAACTCTGAAGAATTGCTGTCATTTCTTTACCTTGCCATTTTTTACTCCCTCAGAGGTAACTATTGAAAATCAGTGGTTCCTTGCTGACTGAGGTAGGTGAAACCATCCCAAATATTCCTCCCTGATGCAGGAAAAGGCAATGTAAGGTTCAAGACTTCAACTGACTTTCTTTACTGAGTGCCTGCTGTTCATAAACAGATTGCAGCTCAGCTGGCTACTTGTAGGAAATTTTGAATATGCAATACTTGACCAGAAAGTAAAGGTTCTGACCAAATAAATATTTTATTTCTCATCCTCAGTCAGCTGCCATTGGTTTGAGGTACAAATGTCACTTGAATAGAGGCAGTGACTGCTGACTCAGAGGTTTCCCTCCACTCTGACAGCATGGAATTAGTTGCAGTTGGTCATAATACATGTTTCTGGTCTACTTGTGGTCAAGGACATCTCCTGCAGTAACCCAAAAGCTTTGAAGTCTCATCTGGAGAGCAAAATCCCCAAGGTCACAATTTAAGAGAAGCAATAGTATTCTGATAAACAGGATAAGGGAATTTTAGAAACTTCAAGACTTTTTTCTTCCTTCCTTTCCGGCCCACACAGGTATTGCTCGAGGCATCAGTCCTAGAAAAATTAGGCTACTGTAAGATTTATTGGCTGAGTGCAGAGTTTACATTACATTTTCTCTCATCACTTTCTCCTGGAGTAATTGCCTATGCATGCACAGTCCTGGCTGCAAACAGTGTGGTCTGATCCTTGGGTGGCTCATTTTGGGGCTCATCCAGCTAAAAGTTGATATCACCCATGAGCAGCTGAGTCCTTTAAAAGGACTCAGAAGCTTGGGACTTTGCAGGGAGATAACATGGTTCTTCAGAAGAGAAGCCCCTCATTACAGGGCTTTTGCAAATACTGCCTCTCAGTTATTTATTTCCTACAACTGCTGTTTTCCTTCAAGTCGGATTTTTTTTTTTTACTGTAATTTTCTTTCATCAGCAGCCACTGTAATTGATATAAAACACCTATAGACATAGCTCTAGCTGTGAAATTTGTGGTTAAATCATTATGTGAGTTTTTCTTTCTTAATTTTATACATTTGGTGGGCCTGGAAAATCTGGCACAGGGTTTGCAAAACTCTCTGACTTTGTCATAATAAGCCCAGTAAATGCTCAATTTCAGGTGGAAACAAAGAAGTCAAGTTTGCAAAAGTGTTACTGATAGGGAAAACCAGCCAATAAATTCTCCACAGAGCACCCCAAAGAGCTGGACTCAAACATCCTTGTGGGTCCCTTTCTTCTCAGGGTATTTTATAATTCTGTGACTCCAAGAGGCAAAACCTTGCTCTCAGATACAAATTACACCATTCACAGAACATCTGGGGGCCTTTCTACTCAAGGTTATGATTGGGCAGGTGTAAAGACCTGACAGTGCACAACAATATTTCCCAAGCCTCTGTAGGGAGGACATTACAGTAAAAATATTTTAAAGCTCCAAAGACTTATGATTATGAGACTTATAGCAGTGGCTGAAGAAATCCTATGTGTTCTTTAAACTAGGCTAAGCACCTCTGTGTTCTCACCTCTTTTGTATTATCATTCCATCCTCAAATTTTGCCTGAGAATGCCTAAATGTAAATACTAGTGGGAAAAAAAAAAACAAAAACAAAATAGCTAAGTCTTGGCTGATAAAACCAGAGCCAGACCTCAGAGTTTGACCCATTGTGAACACTTAGCATTTTCACTCATTTCCAATACTGAAGTGTAATGCAGAGAAACGTGAAACCCAAATAATTTCCTTTTGTAAAAATTACAGTCCTGTAAAGCTACAATAATGTGCCTGAAACAACAAGAGGAAAGGCGGGCCGTGCTGCTTCAAAGCTCAGCTGTATTATTCTTATTGGTTCCTTGGAAAATATTTCATGACACATGAACCTCTTGAACAGTAGAAAGACATCCAGCTTTGAAATAATAACTGGGGGAAGAGGGTAAACCGAGCCATATTTTTTCAAGCATTCCAGGTGCCCTCTGCAATTGGTGACCTAGTCAAGTATGAGAAACAATGCAATCCCAGGGGCCTGCAGCCAAAAAGATCCACAGCCACTAAATGCATTAAGACATTAATGTCTACTTTGGGATCAGTTCTCAACTTAACAGGTTAACCTCTGGCCCACAAGGGAATAAGCAGCAAACAAGATTTAGCCAAAGCTTGTACTCAGAGGGTAATTGATAGCTGCAGCCCACCCATCTGATACATTTTTTTGATGGAGATAATTTTCCTCTCATAAGGGAACTATCCGTAGAAATAATTTAAGTTGACATCTCGACACTAAATCAAAATGCTGTGGTCTGACATAGGTAGTGCTAAATGATCTGAGTCTTTCCAGCTTAAGGACAGAGGGGAAGGCAGAAGGGAAAGAGAAAGAAACCTTGGTTTATTATTTTGGTCATTTTTGGGGAGGAAAGTTTCCATTTCACTGACAAATAAATCAGCTTTTCTTTGGAATAATAAGGAATCACTCTTTATGCCTTTCAAAATAGATATATTTTAGATCTCAACAAAATGAGTCTTTGTGTTGCATTTTTGGGTGAGTGTTTTTGATGTTTGCTTTTTTTTTCTTTTTGAAAATAAAAGAGTTATTCTGCTGAAGTGTTGGGAACTGTTAATTGATTTTTAGTACATTAATGTAAGCAAAATCTGCCTGTAGAGGAGATAACATTGTTATGTACCTTTGATATTAACATTATTTCTTCTTCTCTTCTCTTGCCTTTTGCCTTTTGCAAGAGGAATTCTAAAAGATCTGGTTTTATTTCCCTTCTTTGTACCATAAATCTATGAAAAATATCAAAGTACATCAAATATCCAGCACTTTCTTAATATTCTTGCATTTTCTGTGCAGAAAATAGCATGACCTTTGGAGAACACATAGGAACAGCAAGAAACTTGCAGCAAATGGTGCTGGTAATGCTGGAGATCAAAGCTGAACATCAATCCATCTGTTGTTCTGACAGCAAGAGAAAGGTCTTTCATCTGTTGAAACCCTTGACATCTTTATTTACAAAATCAGCTGATATACTTTAATTTAGAAGTCGGTGTGTGCATGTTTTTATTCGGATTCCATAGTATTATTAAGAATTTATCTTGCTAATTAAGGCAGAAATTTCATATGAGGCACAAGACATGACAACAGCACCATTTCAGTCTTCCAGGACTCAAGCTTTTGTGATAAATATTCTCAATGTAGGTATATATTGTCCTACCTGAAAGCTCATTGTATAACCAGAACAACACTAATTAATTATTAAATTAAGCAATGCAATGGATTTTTTCCTCCCTCAGCAGCAGAAGTGACTGTCCATGTACTTATGTCAAAGCAATATATAGTTTACAAATATGACAAAGCATTGTGTTGTGACATTTCAAAAAAAAAAAAATTTGAACAAATTAGACAAGTGCCAATTGCAGAATTTGAATAGAAGCTGTATATTTAAGATATTTTCCTCGTAATATTTTATGTTCTTTCATGGTTCCTTTGGTTTGGTCAATGTTACAATGTCTTTCAACCTACAACAAAGTAGAAAGCTAAGAGGGAAAAAAAAAACCAATCCAAAAAACCAGAGTGGCTGGTTGCTGAACAGAAAATATCTAAGCAGTCTTTTGACAAAATAGATTTTGGACTGACTTGTGTCAGATGGAAATTGTTATATTGTGAACCAGAAAACTGTGTACTTGAAATGTGATTTATACTATGAGAAAAGCCCTAAAAAACTCCTAAAGGCTGAGATTTCCTAAGGTACGTGTGTTTAAGGGGCAACAGATAAACCATTTCAGAATATTGTATGTGTTTACCCTTCTTAAAGCAAAACATCAGCAGTTAGTTGAAATTGAAATGCATTATGAGAGTTTAAATATTATTTTGGTTCAGCACAACAAGTAATGAAGAAACAGATGTGAATTTCCACTTTTAAAAGCTGTAAGGATTAGTTTAGTTATATTAGTTTATTTTCATCTTTTCTCCTGAAAAAAACCCCAAAACCCCAAATCTAAACCAAATCAAAACTGTAATGTATATATTTCTAATCCTGCTCTATTCAGGTTAAAAAATATCAATTGGAAGATGAAGGAACTTTATGGCAAAAAATGACTTGAATTAGCTTTTTAAAAATGAATTGAGTATTTACAACTTTTTTGGGGGATGTTTTATTTTTGTTGTGTAGCTTTCAGTCAGGTCTGTTGATCATTATACTGTTCCCTTGGGGAAATATAAATCTCACATAATGAAGGTTTTTCCTTATTGCTGAAATCTTTAGTCCCTGTTTTATTTCCCTTCACAGACTAACCATACTATTATCTATAGTAAATTACTGGGACCCATTTGCATCCTTTTCCTAACCTAGGGGTGATCTTACTTGCCTCTTGGGTGGGTGACACTGATTTACTCCATCATTTTTTTTGGATAGAGCTCAACAGTTTAAGAAGCATTGGGACAAGGCTGAAGCTTGAAGTAACATTATATAGTTGAAAATTAAATAACACCAATTAGATCTCAATAGCCCTCTGAAAAAATTATTTTCTGTGTAAAAAGGCAGCCTTAGTGTCATCTTCCATCTCTTGAAAATCAGGGCCACTTCTCCACCCGCCTGCAAATTTTTCACATCCTATTGAGGTTTAGTGATTTATATCCCTTTATGTAGTGTAGCTGGTGATACACATTTTATTTGCATTCCCATAAAGCACAAAAAGAGGACATATAAGAATCTGTCCCTCTAAAAACACACTATCCATGGTCATCATGGGGGTGGGCTGGTTTGTAGTCTTTTGTTATGGCCTACATCTTTGAAAGGAAATTCTGCTTTGTGTTGCCACTTTAAACTTTCTTCTATTTTTTTTTCTTTTTTTTTTTTTTTTTTTTTTTACAGCACAGACTTCAAAATGCTTCTTTGAAACAACTGAAGAGTGAACTTTAATTCATGTTTTTTAAACAAAGGTTATATGAGTCTTACAGAAGCCTCACAAAGGAAAAATATCAGCAAGAATTGCACATTACGTTTAGAGTGCTACTGACTTTCAAATTTCTCTACAGGTATTATTTCCCATGAATAGGAACAAAGAGCAAAAACAGTTAAAAAAGCATATTCAAATGTGTGCATAAAAAGGCATGGTAAATGAATACTGTTTAGTTTGCTGACATAATTACTGGAATGTAATTTTTATGAGTCGTAGAAATCTTGGCATTTTCACTGAACCAGATAATTAGACTCTGAATAGAACAGGGTCAGAATAATTAATACATCAAAACTAGATGAACTTTTTCTAATTATTTTTATTTAATCTCTATTATAATTATTGTTATACTCTGCTGAGCATGATTGCCTCATGTTCATAGATTTGAATGCTGTCTTATAGTTGCATCCTGGGACTTTGTGGAATATTAACAAACCGTGGCCTGGAGAAATTAGAATGGTGTCGTTTCATGATGGAATTCTAAATTGGAATTTTTCTATTTTTCTATGTAGTTGCACAAATTTTGCTTCACTATCATTTAAAAAATGAATTTAAAAACAAAGTGGTTTAGTTTATTTATTTTTACCTTAAAGGGGAACTTCTCCCGAAGTTAAAAGCAAGCTCTTAAAATGCACCTCCCTCCCCCTCTCTTCTGACTCTTGCAACTTTTTTTCAGATCTCATCATTTTTCCTTTTAATTAGATTTTTTTTTCTGATTGCATAGTTTCTCCCCAAGCTTTTGAAACATCAAAGTTAAGGCCAGACTCCACTGACTGAATTCAAACAATCACTCAGAAGCATGGAGAATAAGGAGTGTTTCTGTAGTGAATGTTGATGTAATTGAAGGCATGTGAGAGATTTTAGTCTGCATCTTATTTTTTTTTTCTTTCTTTGAGAAGTGCAAGCATTAAATATAACCACTACAAAGTCCATCAGGGGGAGAGATTCAACAAGCACTCTGACGTCAGGTCTGCTGGACAGGGTCTAGGGGTTGCTTTGATGACTTAAATATAAGTCTATTCTCTATTATACAGCATTTGCCATGTCTAAGCAACAGAACACATGTAGCTGGAACACAAGTCTCAATTTTAAAGTCTTTCCCTTTGCTTTAGGTGGTAATAGTTTATTAACTTGATGCAAAAGGCTGCATCTTCAATTTTGGTTAACTCTGGTAGCCCACCAAGGTTTGTCCTTCAGTACTTAATTTCCATGTGTATCCAGAAACTCTAAAGTCATTGCACTCTTACACTGATATAATCAGAAATAGAAATAAGAGGTGTATTCACTTTTGGGCTTAGGAATTCTAACTAGAATTGGCTGTGGAGAGGCTTCTTTGAAAAGATTAGGGTTAAAAAAAAGACCTACTGGCCTTTGCTTTCTCATATGTTCTGTACACTAATATCTTTTGTCATCATGGACAGAAGGAGTTGAGCAGAAGGAATGGTCTGTAAAACATTAATTTTTTTTTTCACTTCAAGAAGTAATTCCACAAACACTGTTATATTGGACCTGCACACCAACTCTTAACTAAATTTCTACTTCTATCCCACACATGATCATCATGGGAGCCAAGACAATTATTTCCTCAGCTTCCTCTAGCTCAAGTTCTGGGTTTTTTTGAAAGCAAAGCAATCTACGTTTCATTCCTCACCCACTCCTTGTCTCTAAACATGAATCCCAGCCCTTGTCAGATTACTTTAAAATTAGTAGAGATACCTAAAAAGATAAGTGACCATCTTCCCTTTAAGGGATGCCCAAGATGACAACACTTTCTGCACTGAGAAGATCTGACTAATCTCTGTAGGATTTCATAACAGATAGTCAGTACTCTGGGAAAGGAACCTGGCCTCATTTCCACAGCCACTCTCATTCGTTTAATGTCCTCACTGGTAGATCTCCAGCATACATAACCCAGCTCCCAGGAGAAAGAAGGTGGACAGCTGGAAGTGGGAAAAGGGATAATGTGTGGACAACAAAACCAGGCTGAGTTTCATGCTAATGACACAGCAGTCCAGACTCTGTATCATAAAATCATAAAACAATTTGGCTTGGAAGGGACTTTCAAGACCATCCCAACACCCCTGCCATGAACAGGGACACCATCCCTAGACCAGGCTGCTGAGGACCCCATCCAACCTGGCCTTGGACACTTCCAGGGACAGAGCATACGCCTCTCCAGCAGGGAGAACTGGAAGAACACAGTGTAGTTTGTCAGCAGAACCTTGCAGGTCAATTAGGCAGATGCTGTTTCCCAAGTATAAATTCTGTGTTCTATCATGGAATCCCCCCTGGAATAGACTGGGCTCTCTTGAGAAACCATTCTCTAAAATCTTCCTCCTAAATCACCTCAGGGCAGTCACTGTAATCGAGTTCTAATGTTTTCTTACAAATAAAAGAAACATCTTATTGTGTTAGAATCACAATGGTGAGGGCCCAGATTTCACCTAAATAGAACACAACCTGCTAGAAATGATGGCAGAGTCATGTGAGTGCTGACAGAGCCTTGTGAGGACAACACTGAATGGATATCATTCAAAATCATCGTAGATGAGTACCTAAGCTACATTATTTTGTTCATCTCTACACTTCCAAACCTTCAGTAGTCTCAATCCTGAAAGTGGTCATCTACATGGCTAATCTGCTGGAGTTAAATTATTTATCACAAGTGTATCTTCCTCGGATGCTGGAGGCTGAGTAAAATCTGCCTAGAAAGTCTGTTGGAAGGTCCTTCCTCCAACTGGAAAGAATTCCTCAGTCCCCCTTTCACATTGTGGCAAACAACCTTTTCCTCAAATAAAGCTGCCTTTTCATCATTTTTGGGTGAACTAAAAAAAGGTACATTTAAACTTGCACAATTCTGCTCAGCTATGCATTTCCTTAAAGCCTGCTCTCATGATTAGCCCTGGGTCAGCTAATTTATGGTTGATATCAGTGAAAGGTCAAGCATCCTGGGTGTGGGAGGAGAGGAAAGTGAGTGTGTGGAGGAGTTTGCAACTGGAAGGTTGCATTCAACCGCTGATGGAACTTAAGGAAAACATTAAAAAATCTAGATTAAGAGGAAACCAGTTGGAAAAAAAATACAACAAAGCAAAACACAAAACTTAGAAATAATAGAGGACGCTGATGTATTCAAGTACAACTTTTGTCTATTTCTCATATACCTTTTTCATTCATTCTGCCCATCATCAAGCTTTTCCTCCTGTCTTCTCACTTCTCTTTTTCGTTCCTCTTGAGTTCTCATGCCCACCCAGATTCCACTGTTCCATTTTTCTGTATGAAGCATTTCTTGATTTTATGGAACAGATGAATTAACACTAAATTTTATATCTGTTAAAAGTCCCTAAGACCTCTTAGGTACTAAAGATACTCACCTGAATCAGTCATTGACTGCTCTCCCTGCAATAAAAGTGTAAGATTTATAGAGTGTGGTTACCAGTATGATGCCCAATACCCACCTTAGGATAAAGTGAACTGCACCCCTAAAGGCCTTTCTCTCCCCATTAACAGTCAGGGGGTTTTAGATAAGTCATTCACATGCAGAAGTTCATGAGTCTACTAAAGTTACATGACATGGCTTCCCCAGTGAGCCATGGAAAGTCTCACCTTTTCCCCAGTTACAAATTGTGCATACTGAGAGTGAGAGGTGAAAGCAGTGAGCAGTTTTCTTTCAGTGACCATTTCCACTTCTGAGATGAGATAATTTCCACATTAGTGAAGTGTTTTATCTGCAGTTTCCAGAATGGTATCCAAAATTTTCTTCGAGGGATCATTTTGAGTGGTACAGGAAGGTGATTTCTGTTGAATTTAAAAGATCCTGCATTACATCATCTTTCCTTACCCTTTTTACAACTGTCATTTTAAAGGCTACCTCATAACTCCACTTCCTCAGCTCTGAGTGTTTTGCATTTCCACACAGGGCACAAGAAAAAACAACACAGTGTCTGTGCCTTCAGACCAGATTTAGGCTCAGCCACGAACACAAAGGACCAAGGAAAGAATCTTAGTTCTCCACAGTGGTATGTAGGTCAAAACTGAAATATGTTTCCACCATGAAAAATATTTCCAATGTACTGTTTTGAGCCTCTGAATAAAGCCAGACATTGATAGATTGGAGCAATTTGTTAGAAGGCCTTCAGGATGGTCACGAGCTGTGCTCTTGCCCTGTGAGGATGTGCTGAGGGAGGTGGGTATTACACTTTCAGATTTGCAAAATTTCTCAGCAGATTTGTTGAAATTCACAGCTGATATTCTCCCTAATTAACAATGGAAGAGCTAAAACACCATCACAGCAAAATAAGATGCATAATGTTTCTACATGGTCAATTCTGTCTGAATTTTGGAGTGACAACACTGAACATTCCTGATTAGAAATACAAATACCTGTTTGTGACTAGACAATAGAGATATCAGTAGCAAACAATAAAAACCTCAGCCATAAATGTGGTATGCTGAGGTTTGCAAGAGTAGTTGTTGGTGAGCTCCTACCACTGCTACATGAAACTGTTGTGAGCATCTCTGTCTCTGCACTTGGAGTCTGCAGATTTACTGCTTTCCAGCTGCATGAAGATAAAAACTCAATAAATTTCAGGGGCATCACAGAGGTTGCACTGTTTTCCTTCTTGGTTCCAAACTAGGTTTGCAGACATACTGGCTGTATCACTGCAGAGATCAGAAGAAACATGAATAAACCATGGAAAATCTTCATGCAGAACTCATGTTTAATTGGTGAGTCCACTCATTTGAACAGCAAGAAAAGATTAAGGAAAAGGCAGATATTGGTAGTTTGTTTGTGTCTACGCTGTTGAATCCAGCTGTTCCCTCTTGTGTCACTCATGTGGGATGAGCAGCAGACCCTGATAAATTCCTGTTGGGAGGAGGGAAGGCTGTTGTTGCTGACACAGACCAGCACATGCACATCCCTCAGAGGTCCCTCCCCATGGCAGTGGGTTTGGGAATGACCTTTAAGGTCCTCTCCAAACCATTCCATGACTCTCTGATTGTCTGATACAGAGTCTGAACCTGTGGCAGGTGAGACATGAGAGGAGGTGACAGTGACATGCAAGCTCTCATCTCCCACCCTCTCACAACGTTAGAGCAGCCCAAATTCTGTTCTACCTCATACATAGGATATAAGTTGCCAAGGCTCAGAAACCTAAAATCCACTCTGTGAGGGTCTCTGCCTACACTACAAAGAGTAAGAACATGGGAGAAAGCTGGGCAGTATTTATCCATTCTTTAAAAGATATTAAGTCTAATCTTGCTCTGGCAGACAACAATGGAAAAGTTCTCAATAGCTTTGCTGGAAGAAAACCAGGTCCTAAATGCTGCAATTCTTTGTACAGAAGATCACAGTGACAGGAGTAGAGTTAGAAGTGCCAGTGACAAATGTAACCATTGCCATCCAGTGGTACCATAGGCTACTGCATATGGATGGAACAACTTTCCTTGCACCATATCACAGAAAACATGCTTCAGCTGGTACAAGACTTCCACAGCACGGGCACATCATCTCAAGGGTCTAAGAGAGCTGAAATATTGCTCAGGACTTGAACAAGGCATCTACACAGGGCTGGGTAGAAGATCTTGACTTTCTTCTTGCCTATGGAAAAACTAAGATATGGCAATCAGACTTGTTCCTTCTGCTCTCTTCTGCTGTAGAAATAAATGTGTCTTTTATGCCTCGACTGCAATTGTATGCAAGAAATCCCACTTCTATCTTTAGGCTATTAGAAAAATAAGAACATGTAGTGAGTGCACATAATTGATCTGAACTTTTCTTTCAAGTTAACAGAAAGCTCAATAATTCCAATAATGAGTTCAAACAATCCCAATTTAATCATTTTCGTACAAAGCTTTCTCCTTTTCCTGCGTCTCCTTCCACAGACAAAAGTAAAGTGATTAATATATTTTAGTGCTTTTATGAAGAATCCAAGTCCTTTCCCATTATTAAACAAATCTCCACTTAGGAAGAGGAACACAAATAGGCACAGGGAAAGAATTATTTCCCATTGTAGGGGCAGAAAAAGCTGAATATGAAGTAAGTGGGAAGTAGCCTACAATGTGACAATTAAAAGCTATGACTAAATCAGGAGGCTGCTGGATAAACTAGCTGGCTGTGATGTGTTTGGCATAGTGCAAGTGATCAAACTGTGAACTGGAAGTTGCTTCCAGGAGAAAACATTTAGTCATTTAGGACAGTAATTTAGCAGTTTGAGTTCCCTCTTGCTTACTAGTCGTGTGAACATAAACCCTCTGTGAATCTGACTGATCAGCCTATTTCATGCCATTTTCCTACCATTATACATCCTAAACAAAGCTGACACCACTTCAAAGTTATAAAACAAGTGACATGAGGCAATGAAGAAGGTTAATGTGTCTCAGTCAGGGATGAATTTGACCCTCTGGGCTATGTCATATTTATAAGATTTACAGTTGGCATCAGATTCACTGGTGCACTCCACTTGCTTTGTGACAGGGAGGCAGAGCAGCTGGGAAACACCCAGATGGGTTAAGATGGAATTGTTTTGCACATGAATTTGACCCTGGATGCCATATGGACTGGGAAGCTCATTTGATTTTAGCAGAACTGCTGTCATAATGTCTTCCTAAATGATGCAGCTTCAGATGTTTGGGAGCTGCATTTATCTCCTAATCGTGTACTTGGAATGACTAAAGTTTTCATAGCATGGAAAGTCATCAAAATATAAATTATAGCCAGGGTTCAGTTCCATTTCTGGTAGAGCTACCTAGTTTTGCAGCTGCCTGAGAAAAAGCAAATGAACAACAACCATAAACACCTGCAAAAGAAAGCTGAATCTCATTAAAATCTTCTTAAGGTGTGTCCATTTTCCCTGGAGACTATTAGGGAATTTGGTGTGACATGTGCTAATTCAGATATAAGTATGATCTGTATTTTGTCACATCTGCTAATTCAGGCACTAAATGCCTTAAGTTAGGTGTGATTCTGGGTCTGAGACTGCTGCATCAACTCTGAGGAGTGAGAGCACCTCCAGCCTGACAATACACCCCATGCCTGCCAGAAAAACACTCTGTATTCTAGATATAATAATCAGGATGAGCATGTTGTTGGACAAATATTTCAACGCCTTTATGATGGTTATATAAACACTTATCTGTGTGAGAAATTATGGTACTTTAAATATTTTGAAAACATTTTAGTTCTCAGCTATTCCTGTTTTGAGAGGCTTGGTTTTGATACACATCCAGTCCACCCACTGCAGCATTCAAAGCCAGGTATGTTTGCTTTGGTTTGGTCTTGAGGAAAAAAAAAAAAAAAATTAGACATTTAATGTCCCTAGAAAATAGTATTAAAAATTGTCCAAAATTATTCTGTTGAATAGGAGAAAAAACTGAAAACCTTTGAGTCCAACACTATCCCACCCCTGTTTTCTGTGGTCAGTAAGGCTTTTTCTCTAGCAAAAATTTGTAGAATTATGAGGGAAGCTTGGTTGGACAAGACACAGAGTTCCTTTGGACAAAAGTTAAAGACTCTGAGGTGTTCAACGGACTATCCCAAATATTCCTCTCTTTTCTGTTGAGACCAGGTGCATCTCAATTTGATTTCTCTAAGAAAACGTTGCATGTGCCCATTTGCCATATGAAAACAGAATGTTGTATGGCAATTATTTGCCTCCCTGTAGGCAAAGGGTGAGATTGAGAATGAATTACAGGCAACACATTAATTACACATACATTGCACAATTGGAAGTGAAAGAAATTTAAGAAACTACACTGAATGTGAGAAATAGCCTAAATGTGTTCTATAGATTAACAGATAAAGAGAGATTGGGCTGATAAACTGCAGACTTTAAAAATACCAGGTCAATACTAGCTGCAACATGGTGAACCAAGCATTTTGAATAACTTCTGGGATAGTTTCTGCCTATGACTAATACCATTACCAACATCCCCTAGAGGAATTTTGACAGGACTCTGTGCAATTAGGAAGATATAAGTATGATATATAATTTTTGTCATGTCTGCTCACACTGCCATAGTTCAACTAAACAATCAATTTTAAATTGTGTTGATGTAATGAAATCAATATCAAATTTCTATCATGGATGGGAGGAACAAAATGTCATTTTACAACACATTTTATAATATTTTAATATGTTGTGCACAACCCAAATTTGTTCAGCCAACCAGAGTTGGTTTTTACCCCTTTTTTTCCTCAGAAAAGACCATGATGCCAGCTTGGTCTGTCCCCAGGTTTTAAAATACTTCACCAAAGAGCTTTCTGTTAATGCCAGGTTTAGGACATCTTCACCTGAGTCATTTGGGTCCTAGATCAATCAAACAGGTGTGATTAGTTTTCTGTAATTCACAACAGTAAAGACTGAGAGCAGGGGAATTTAGCAATTTTCACTTTGAATGTCTGTGTATTTTTATGCATAGATTACATTTGGGCTTAAATTTTGGAATAATCCTTTTTGCCCTTCAAAGGAAAATTGAGGCTTAAAACTCCATGCACCACAATTGCAATGGAAATGAACACACATTAAGACAAAGCAGTAGACCTCAACATAACTCTATTCCAATCTTGCTAACCTTATCAGATTCTTTATTTTTGTGAATCCTGGTTTTCAGAAGTACACAAGGAGGTAGAAATTTCAATTTCCAATAAATAAATTAAAAAAAAAAATCATAAGTCTCTCATCCTTGTGGTTCTTCTTGCAAGTTTAAAATATGTCACAGATGATATAATACTGTATTAGCTCTTGATGACTTCCAATATGGTGAAGTTGAAAAAAAAAATAAAATAATCAGTTCATTGTGACCTACATTTGAATCAGATGAAAAATATAGCTGTAGAGAAGGACAAAGACACATAAAATGAAAAAAATTGAGCATACAAGCATGTGCCCAACTCCTGATTCATCAGCCAGTGTTAGGGTTTTTAGGATCTAATTTATGTTTATACATATTGCTTTCTGCAATGTCTGATATTCTGATGATAAAATGTGGCCAAGTACAATAGAAAGTGAATAAAGTGAATAGACATGGGAATGAATGTGCATGGTTTTGGCTTGGCTATTTCTATTTGGAAATATTGGTGGGATATATGAAATGTCCCTCATAAATGTTCTTGCATAATTTCAAGATTGTTTGACCCAAAGTATTTATACCTATGGAGCCATGTATGAATATATTTGTTGGATGGGAGGTGTTGTGTGCATTTCACGGTAACAGACCAAGCATCAGAGGCTTCACTTTCTACTTTGGATTTGCCACAGATAACAACATTCCTGGAGAAGCAAAGCAACTCCTTTTGCTCACACAGAGTTATAAGAGAAGTGGCAGAATCCCTGTCCCTGGAAGTGTTCAAAACCCATGTGGATCTGGTGCTTAGGGACATGACTCAGTGGAGGACCTGGCAGTCTTATGTTAATGCTTGGACTTGATGATCTAAGAGGTATTTTAAAGCTTTAATGATTTTTTGATTCTATCCATTTTTCTGGCTTTATCATAAGCCTTTACAGAGGACCATTTTAGTTGGTAACTCCCTTATGGATCCACATGAAAATTTTCTAGAACATGTAAAGAATATTTGTTTCTTTAGGTTCAAGGAAACAAAGGAATGAAAAATCTATTGTTCATTATTTTTTTTTCCTCTTGAATTCCCCAGTGAGAAGGGAATATAGAGCTTCCAGTAATTGGTATTTTGTGTTACACATAATGTACAGTCTGGCTAAAGCTTTTCCTGACACAAGAGATTACTTAAAATGCCACCAAGTCTGAATCTACACAGCAATTTCTGCCTGTGCAATGCTTTTTTTTTTTTTTTTTTTTGAAGCCTTTGATCACACCTTAGTTTTAAATCATACTATCTACAACTTAATTCAGAAAGCTGGTCAAGCACTTATTTAAAGATGTTGTTACCAATATATTTTTCCACATTGAAGATGGAGACATGTTAAACAGGTTAATGAACTGATGCTTAATGAAGGTATCTGCCACTGAAAACCTCAGGTTGATAGAAACAAATATTTTAGAGCAGAAAGGACAAAAGGATGATGCAGTTTAACTTCCTTTAAAACACGAATGATCGTATTTCATCTGGTTGTTTGTGTACCAAACCCAAATGTTTGATTAACAAGTACTTAGGAAGGGTGCAAATGACTACTACTGCCCTTTAAAGAGTTGTGGGATATTCTCAGAAATCTGATTTTTAACATCTTTTTCCGCTGTGGATAATTAATTGAAACTCTTGCCAAAAGTCAAGCTCATTTGTCACAGATTCTCCCACAGTTGTCCATTAGCAGTCTTACTGACTCATTTTCAAATTATCTGCCTCTTTTATGTATTATTTTTCTTTATTCAGTTTTTCAATTCCCCCTACTACTTCTGGCCTTCTTTAGTCAGTTTTTTATGACTCTCCACTTCTGTCTACTGACATTTTATTAATCTTTCCTCCCTTTACTACCTCCAGTTCACCCCCATCTATCTTTCATAGTTCCAATCTGCCACTTTATTTTCCTTGTGAAATCTGGGAACCAAAGGAGAAGAAGGAAATCAGTACTAATGTGTGGGCTGCAGATGGGACAGAAACCATTATCTCACTTTGAAAGCAAAGTTATTGTAATGATGCTGGCTTGCCTTGGGAGAAACTTAACCATCTCAATACTTGCCTGGTTTTGAGTCTGTAGTCATCTAAAGGCCTACTGTGATTATAAGAATGAGCAATGGTGCCCAGAGAATTTGGATGATTAGAAAAAACTTCAATAATGAAGCCACTGTGATATGGAAAACAGTGGTGTAAAACCCTGGATAACATAAGAAAGGAAGGATACTGGGAGAAGGGTTTAAAAGGGTTGGAAACTCTTCTCCTGGACTTGAGTTTAAAAGAAACTGTGCCTCTTAATACTCTAAGACCCCTTGGAAACTTTTTTACCTTATCCTTTTGAAATTCTCATTTGAAAGGAAATTAGGCAGCTTTTCAAATTAAATTTTGGCTAGGATACCAAAACTCATATAACACAACAACTGAAAAAGCTGTATTCCTTGTTTATTTATCCAAAAGTACAATCCTGTCAAAACCACAAGTTGATGTCCACAGTCCAGTTCTTTCAACTCACGCCATTTACTTTTTCCCCAATCCAAGCAGTAACAGTCAGCAGGAAGGGAGGAGGTGAGTTGAGGGTTTCTATCTGATCTTCAGTGTCCACAAGGCTGATCCCCACCTCCTGTGGGTGGGACTGATCCTGAATGGAGGCCTGATCTCTGAACCTGCTCTCAGTGGCAGCTGAATTCAAATAAGGACTCAATCAGCAGCTTAAGCCAGGTCCTTGCAAAAAACCCCTCAAAACATTGTCCACAGGGATGTTTTCCACCACTGTTGTTTAGGTGTTTATCTGCTGGAAGGATCTGACTGTGATAAGCAGCACCCTGCAGAGATTTCCTAACACTCAGATCAACTGAGGACCCCAAAGCAGTGGAACCACATTGCCATGGGACACCACCAGCAGAACAGGTTAACTAGCCCAGGAAATAGCCACAGTCACACAGTCCTGACTAGTAGGGCCCAAGCTATGTTGTCCCACCTTCTCCTTCACAGGTAATGTGGGTACCTTTAAAAGCCCTGCAGAACACAGTTCCCTGAAAAGCTTGATGGCAGGAGACAGCACACTTAATGCTGGCCACCAGAATTTCTGAGGTCAGTGAAGAAAACCAGAAACCCTAGAGGAAACTGAACCCATTATGAAGTTGGTATTAAATATAAGTGGGAACTATCCTATTCTAGAAACACTTATCTCTTTCTGTTGACTATAGGGTGTCCAGGATAATTATCTGACACCAAACAGTAGTTAGATAAAATTAAGGGAGGTGAGTCCCTGTTCCAGGGTAGATAATAAAGCAGCAAAACACTGTTTTTTTCTTTCCTGGTTCACTTGCTCACTGCACTTGCTGAGCCAGTATAAGCCATTCCAGAAAAAAGTCAATTTAGCCAGTGTAACGAGTGTCCTCATGAAGAACATGTTGTTAGTACAGCTCTCCCTATAAAGTTGTTGAGTGTAGATGAGACTTTATTTTATTCTGGTGTTCAGGCTTCTTTATGGATTTAACTTTTATTATAAACAATCCAGTGATGTTGCTACAGTCTATGAGTTTGCAATGGATTATTTTTAGTGGTATCAAGGCGTGTAATCACCTTGACACCAGAAGCCAAACACCCATGTTCAACAAACCAGTATGCAGCAAGTATTTCCTAAATTAATCTCCTCAAATTCAGCAACTGGGTCATTTTTCCTAACTCCAGCTTCTCAGTTTAGTTTGTTCTTGAGCTTTCATGCTTATGATCTTTGTGTGTCCCCTACCTCTGAAGGGAAGGGAAGGTATTCAATCATGGCCCTTCAGTGCTTAATCACAACTTTAATATGGTTTCCTTCCTGGTTGGTCGTGGCACATATTGAATTAGGAAGCAGTCCTGTCCCAGATCCACAAACATACTGCCAACCTTATTTCCTCCACTTAATGTAATCCAGTCTAGGCCTGGATAATTGTAGGCTTTTGTTACTCCCACCATACCCTTTTCACATGCTTCTTATATGTACAGTCTATAAGTCACTTCTTAACCCAGTTGTTCTCTCAAAACAGGTGGTCTATATTATGTTCCTTTGGGGTCTGACTCTGCTTTCATTTACCTCATCATAAATCAGGAGTAGCTGTACCAAACTGAATGGTATTAGGTCAGTATAAAACTGATGTAAAGTAAAGAAAAGAATTTATCATTATTTCCTGCTACTGTTCTTCTGTGGGAGAGGGACTCAAAAGGAACTGCTATTATCTGGTATAACCTTTAATTTCAGTTTTATGCTCCTTTTGGGGCCCTTCATTTTATAAATTGTCTCCACCCCTCAGTGAACCAATTTTGAATGACTGAAAGGTCTGTTCAGCAGTAAAAGCTGTCTGTCTTGTGACTGGAGTATGCCTGTGGGGTTCAGGAGCCATACTCATACCTACTGCATAGTGAAGTTGATGCACAGTCATATTTCTATCATTTCATGTCTACAGTCCTTCCTCTTTCCATTTTTGTGAAATGCAGAATATGATTGCCAGAGACAGAAAACTGTAGCACTTGAGTAAATCACTGAGCCTGACATTGATTTTAATGGGTCCAAGATTTACCCATCAACACTTATTACAGAACTACGAATCACCTCACTGAACCAGGTCCAGTTTGTATCCAGTCTCTTCACACTTTAATTTCCTGTACTAGCCATAATCTGGAAGAGGGGATATTTGGTGGTATTTAAAAGAAAGGCAGAGATTAAAAAAAAAAAAAAAAAAAATTACCCAGACTCTCTGTATTTCCTTCAGTTCCATTTTTCATGTTATCAGGCTGATCCATCCTTTCATTCAGCCATGGAAGTCCCACATCAATCTGCACTGCAGTGTGGTAAAACAAACAGGACTGAATAACATCTGGAACATTTTTTTCCCCATTGGCAGTTGCTCAGAACAGAGTCAGAATACATTTTTCTAAAGTTCAGAGTGTGTGGATAATGAGGAAATTGTAAATGGCAGATTCTAAACAGCATAATTATATATTTTTTTTCTTTTTTAAAATTTTAGTAAGGTAATTCAATCAGCATCAGGTTGGAATGGAGTAAAAGGAAGTAGAAGTCAGTTCATTGAAAAAAACCTCAGATTCGTGAGAAAACTGGTAGATTTTTCATTCAACCTTTTATTTTTCTTTGTGATTTTTGAACAACTAAGAAAGAGCATTATCATAAATGCTTCTTTATTTCCTGAAAATTACAAAGAATGCTGGTCTGAAGGCATCATTTCAGATTTGAGTCAAGAGACTGTAACATCATACTGTGTTTCTCTGTCCAAAACTGATAGAGACTATCTTTCATTTTGAAGAGCTGTTACTACTTAATATCTAGCAAATCATAGCTTCAAAACAGGAGCACCATTACTAAGAGAGCATGTTATCATCAAAACTAGAAAAAAAATAAAGAGGCTGAAAAATGTTCTTACTACAATGTATCAAGTCTAACTTTTGTTTCATCAAACACAGAATTGTGTTTTCTGCCCTCCAAAGAAATTTTTTTATTCATATCACTGTAAACACCTCTCTAATTCATGCTTTGGTCCTGTTAGGATTTGTCATCCAAACCTCTCCCTGTCTGTTCTCCATGGAAATCTGTATTTTAAATGTTTTTTTACCATCAATAGAACAAATCTACAAATAGCACTGCCCATCACATTGCTTAAAAAATATGATGGCATCATATTTTGCCCTCATAAAATATCTTGGAAATTAGGCTCATATCAGGAAATGCTTGACTTTGTATAATAGATTATTCATATGATCCCTCTCTCAAAAATGATTTAACTCCTAGATAACAGGTTCCATCAATTCAGGTTTCTTTTGAGGTGGTTCCCCCACATAAGAATATTGGAGGAGTTTCAGAGTTATCAGGACACTTTTTTGAAGGGGTGGATCATATTCTGAGTCCTGCTTCAGTAACTAAAGATCCTTTTCTTGGTAACTAACTAATGGGGTGAAAATGCATTTCCTCTTCTCTTGGAAGGAAACATTTAACTTTTTTCCAAACATTTAACCAAGCCAAAACAGTCTGTATGTGTGTGCTTGAAACCTCTGACAGAGAAGGAGGAACTGGACCGGTACCTCCCATATTGTGTATGAGCATTTTCTTTAGTTGCTTTCTTCTCTGGAAAGATGAGTGAATTTTTGAGCCTTAACTATAACTGCATCTCAAAACAAAAGTTCAAACCCCACTCTGCCTTTGAGAGAAATAATTTAAGCAGCAAAGACCAACGTAGATTTTGTGGCTATGACTCCCACCTCAAAGTAGGACACATTTGCTTTAGACATGATGTGGGTATGTACACATTTCTACCTTAATTCGGTGTAATGTCTTGGAATACTCTGAACTTTGACAATGTACAAGTATGCACATGTACAAACACATACTTTGGGTTTGAGACATGAAATTGTACACTTAGATGGCCATCATAATATTTGACTATTTAGTCTAGAGCCATCCAGAGCAAAACCCAGTTGCTGAAGGCGTGCAATGATTTAAGATGAAGTCCATATCTGCATCTCTCACCTCCCTATTCTCACTGGCAACATGAAGGAGAATATTTTGTTTACCCACCACCATTACTCATAGTTGGGGAGAAACACCCTTGTGAGACCAGGAGATTCCCATCTCACTTGCCCCAGTTCAGCTCCATTTCAGACTGGGAGGACTGCACCCAGTCAAACTGGTACATGGGAGGTGAAAGGTGTCTTTGACTGAGCTGGAGGAGCCCCAGAGGACCCCCATGGCAAACATCTGTTGTGAGCAGAAATAGCAGCAGGTTTGTATGGCTCACCCAACTCTTTCAAGCCCTCCCAGTGGTGTGGGTTTTGTGGGTGAGATGTTCAGCTTTAGGCTCATGAGCACATTTGTTTCATCAGGGTATGAGTCTGAAAACAAGGACATGAAAAGGAATGGGCAAGATGGCTGGGTGTGAGCCACCCCAGAAGTCCAGGCAGGTTGTGCCGCCCAGCACATTGCTCTGCTTGGCTTGGGTTAACTTGGGAGCGAGGTGTGAGGTGAGTCAGCCCCAGGACATGTCCAAACAGCTCCAAAAGCCTACAAGAAACATTTCTGAGGTGGGACTGACTTGCAGCAGGAGTGGGGGAGCTGGAAGGGAAGCATGTGCATGGTACATGCGGGTGGCAGTCACGCAAAACCTTAACTTCTCACCGGGCAGTGACCTTAGCATGTTTTCATGTTTATCTAAAAAGATAAAAGGTATGTGCTTGCTCAGGAATGAAAACATGGGGAAGATTCAAACAGAGGAAAGCAGAAACAGCAGTTTAAGAGGCAGGGAAATGTAAACCAGCATGGAGAAACGTTTGACTTTGCCTTTTTTTTTTTTCCACTGTAGAGGTCATGGCTGCATTGCATTGAAGCAAATAGGAATGACCGAGCAGAAGGTTTTGATAATGTAGACCAGAGCTTTTCTAGGGATACTTCTTACTATCAGAATTTGTAAGATCCTAAAGCTAACAACATAAATATGACCAGAGTGAACAGTTTCAGATTTTTTTCTAAAGAAATGCCTCTAAGAATTTTTCTAAGAATTCCTCCTGTAAAGGAGGCATTCAGCTCAGGATTTCTTAGATGAAAGAGGCTAAAACAAGAGCCAGAGCTTGTGAATGTGCCTTGTCTTTTGCATAATGCCCAAGAAAGACCAGGTGTTTCTTGAGAATTTTTCAGGTATTTCAGCATCTTTACCAAAGACCAGGTAAAAGAATGTCAGTAAATACTTTCAGGCCGACATGAAATAAATGAAATTAAGGTTTAAATCTGTTGGGAGGGAGTGTTTTGTTTAAAAACATGGAGGCAGCTTCTGAGTGGATACAAATTCAGGTTGCTCCAGAGAAAAACAACAATTTACATGGCGTGGATTGAGCCTGTGATGTTTCTGAGGTATTGCCTTTATACATATCTGATTTGATAGAACTGCTAGCAAAGCAAACTCCCTGTGTATAGACAGACTGCAGGCTGCTCAAACAAAGGTCCTGATCCTTATCTCGCACCAGTTTCACACTGGTGCAATCCCATTGCTACCAGCCATTTCACTCTGGATCGACTTTTGCTGCTCAGACTTCTGCCAGCCCAGGGCCCAAAGTTTCCCTGTGAAAACCAGCAGAGGGAAAAATCGCAAAGATGGGGGAGAGGATCAATTTTTCATTTGACACCAAGTGAATCATGACTTCCTAGTGGGATGTGGTACCTTTTCCCACTGTTGGCTCCTTTTCCCATAATGCCCTTGACCTCGGAGGTCACCTGTCATTGGAAGATGAAGCTCTGAATAAACAGAGAAGACCCTGTGGTGTCTCTTATCTCTCGGTTTTGCCTCAAATCTCCGGGCGGAGTTTTAAATTATTCATCCACTGGTGCTCTCTGCGAGTTACACGTCTCCGTCACCTACCCCCCCTTTGCCTGCCCATTTGTGAGTGAAGGCGGTATCCTTGGGAACCTTATCAGAGATCACAGATTCAGGCTCCAGAAATGAAATAAAAGAGGAAATTGGCTGTATTAGCATAAGAGGAGTCAGCCTGGAGTTGAATACACACATCACCCAGAAGCACCACTGGCTTCTCTTATCAGTAACGTCTGATCACCACTTCTTTATACACACAGGCACACAGGCACACATGCACCACACACATGCACACTCTCCCCTCTTTAATTCCACCCAGCCCATTCCTTTGTTCCAGCTCACATGAGGGAATACACGGAATAAGGTCAGATGGCATGAGTTTCCTGAAGCAGTTTTCAAAACTCCCAGGTTCTCTTAGGTGAAACAACAGGCAACAGCATAAACAAAAATCTATTTATTTATTTATATAATTTTTTATTCATTTGTTTATTTATTTATTTTGTTAATAGGAATGATGATAATCCCGTAGTTTCCACTGGAGGGGAAAAAAAAACTCAGGATAAAGATTTCAGATAGAGGGGTTCTGTTATTAGTTCAAGTACGATTCTTAGACCAATCTCTGTCTCTCCAGTGCCTCAATGATAATGCATAACCACAGTTTATGAGTTTTTATTAAGAATATAAAAATCTGATATCCATATAACATAATTGGACATGTTTCTGAAAGTTAACACAGTGAATAATTTTGAAATTTAGAGGTGCAGATTCGTGTAATTGAAGCAAATTATTTTCCCTTGCTTCCTTTTTACATGGAGACGTTATCTCTTATACTACTTTTGTGGGAAACACTACATGCTGTTCCTCCTTAATCAGAAAACTACACTGAAAAGGAAAAAAAGCAATTGTTTTATATTTTTCATGGCACAATGAACTGGAAATTTAAAATTCTGCCTTCCTTATGTTTATTGGGACATGATTGGATATATGGCTTTTTACTTTGCTGTGTGTAGTTTTACTGATGTACATTTTTGTTCCCAGAGTTGCTGTTGGCAGGGTGGCATCTGCTGCCTCTGTTGCTATTGAATCTGGTAACTGGGAAAAAATATATATCAAAGGGAACTGTCACTACAGACAGAGGAAAACATGCTTTGTGAGATCAACTTTGCTCACATTTTAGGATGATTTTTCTCCATATTTTGAAAAATAGCAGAAATTCATTTCCCTTCTTTTGAGAGGTATTATTTTGTTAATATCCAGATTTGGTAATTTCCATGCAGGGTTTTACTCATGGCAATATCACCACATCTCTACAGAATGAGGCTCCTTTGTTCTCTAATGAATGCTACCAACATCACACAGTAAACATGCATTGGCTTTGCACATTATAAGTGGTGGGCGAAAGTCTATGGGTCTTAATTAAGCAGAGCTTTAACTGAAATGAAAAACAAATCAAAAAACAAAGAAGAAACCCAGAGGTGTTCCATCAGTTTTAATGATGGAAGCAAGATGAAATCTTGAGAATTATGATTTTTGGGGTCAAAAAATGCAGAAGAAAGTAGCTTCAACTCTCCTTTCAATGTTTTTTATACTGGAGTTACTACTTTGCATATATAAGTTTAATGACAATGAATAATAATGATAATAATGATAATAATAGTAATATAATACTATTAGCTTCCTTCATGTTGCTACGGATAAAAGATAAGATGATAATTCAATAATTCTTTCCCTTTATTCAAACATGGCCATGAATTTCTAGGAGTATTTGTTTGGTTTCCCCTTTGATCTCTGCAAAGTCCTCCCCATGTCCTTGCCATCCAGAGTAACATCTAAGCTTACAGGGCCTTGATGATGTTCAGAGGAAGGGATTGCAGTGTCCTACAGAACCGACCTTAATTGGATTTGAGTGGGAGGCATGGTATATTAGTTTGTAACCATATGCAGGACTGATGCCAAATTATTCCACAAAATGACTCTGGATCTACTGAAGTTGTTGTGAAAACAGTCCTTGACCTCAGAAAAGCCAAGCATACACCCTCAATACCCACCTCTCTGCTCCCCTAGTATTCATCAATGTAGGAGGCCATGGTATCACAAGAGGGTAGCTGGGAGGAAGATGAGGGTGATAAGAATAGCAGGGTTCACTTTTGGTTGTAACATGAAAATCTTCCTCAGTTCCTCATTTATATGCAAGTTGTGCTAATCTTACCAAGAGAAAAACATCTGCTTTGCAATGTCAGCAGCAGAAAATGAGGAATATCATTACAAGTTCTATTTGTATCCCATCTGGAGTTTGAATGGGAAAAGCTATGCATTAATGAAGAGTTTTTTACAGATGATACAAATTTAAAAGAGCAAGGAGAGCTGAAGACATGGTGACTTCTGTTAAGCAAGATTAAACTTGTTCATTGACTAATTCAGCCCATCCAGCTGCTGTAAAATGGAGTCTCATGTAGAGTCAATGGAGCTAAATCTCAATTGGATCAGTCACCCCTTGGAGGTACTTGATTAAATGTGAGCTTGAAAAGAGAAATTGGGGAACAAATGCTCTTTGTTCACTACTGTTTTGGTACATTGGGCAGAATGAGAATGGACCAGAGCTCTCAAAATGTAAAAGTAACTATGTAAAGATGGGAAGTGACTAGGAAATAGATACTGTTCATCATCAGACTTGGTGAGAAAAAAGATTTAATCTTTCTAGATATTCCTGAGGTCAATTGGACCTTCCCATATAAGACATACTTTTCTTCAACCAGACTTTCTAGCATTTCTTCCTGGTAAAGTTATGACACTGTTTAACATTCTTCTAGACATGGAAAATCCCATAGACTGCAGACTGGTGAAAATCACAATTTCTGCTTAACTCAGTGTTGCAGCATTGTGTGTGGGAGCTCCCAACTCCTGCCATGGAGCTGAGCTCTGGTCGAGGTATAATATGCTAAAGAATTCACATTCTAAATAATTTTAGCTTATTAACTATGATTTTAATGAAAATATATTTACAGAACTGCTTATAGTAAATTCATTGCTTGTGAATTTAGTGGAAAAGAGTTCCCTTTCATGTGAAATAAGTGGAGGATTGATGTTTCTCTCTTAAAATACATCATTCCTTTTAACCCATGAGATACCAAATTTTTCTTCATTCCAAATTTTCTGATTCCCCAAACACTTTTTTTATACACAAAAATTTCATTCTGTAGCAAACTGGGACTTTTAAGAATCAAAGTACCAGGTCCTCTGGAATTCCATGGTAATACTGATTCTAATCCAACTACCTCAAACAAACTACACTGTACCCATCATGCCTGAAGCAACTCTTTCTTCTCCAAGCCTCCAACCTCCCTGTAAATCCAGATAGTTTCCATGCACTGGCATAACTCATGTGGTCAAGCTTTCTGTCTTTTCCCACCCAGAACAAGAAATATATTTATTTATATTTATATATTTATTTATTTCTTGACCAAAAGTTGATATGCTTATGCAATCACACACAGGTTTGGGACTCAGGGACATGTGCCTAAAGGTAAGCAGTAAGTCAGCCTTGAACAGGGCTCTGCAAAGTGTTCTTGAGTCATTCTGCTGTTGCTTGTGTGAGTCACTACAGCACACTCCCACTCACTGGGTAAGAGGCAATTGCTCGTCTGAGCAAAATGGGTGGCAGCCTGGAGAGGCAGAAAGCTGCAATGTTCCTTTTCTGCAATAAGTGCATTGTGACAAGTTGGCTGCCTGGTATTTACCTAACAAAGGAAATAAGACCCCTAATTTCAAGCACTGGGACACAACTTCTTTAATCCCAGGTTTTGGAAGTTGATGTTTGTGTAAAAAAACAAATATGCACGTGTCTGCAGCCCATGAATTTATTACATCATCCCACTGATAACAAACCTCATTCTGCAGGAGTTCTTAATTTCAAACAGGTGCTGTCTTTTGAATTCTCTCTCGCCTCTCAAATACACATTTGGGAAGATATGGTCATCGGAGTTTGACTTATACCTCAGAACACAGGGCAGAAGCTGGCAGCTAAGGTTTGCATTTGTCAATGTTTCAGTGATGAATCTGTCTTTGTATATGTGTAAATATACCAAAGCATCCTTTTTTGCCTTCTCCTACTAAAAACTGATTAGCAAATGCCATTAGTGGCTTTAGTAAGACGCTGTTATATTATGTTTATTTTATGCGCAAGTGAGCAGAGCCACAGAAGACATTTTGGAACTAGGTCAAAGCTGTTCTCTTTATTCAGGGCTAAACCTCAGAGTTCCACTGTGGATCCCATTCCCATAATCAGCCGTTTTTTGCATTTTGATAGTGTCAGGGGAGAGTATCTAAGAGCTCTCTATTTCCATGGGGACCAAGATCTGAATCTATGCTATCTATGAATCACTGAGCAGATACATGGATGCAGAACAAAGAATGGCCATGGAGCTCTCCAGAGATGATCATCTTTATATTTCTATTTCTTTTTACACTGAAGAAACAGATGCCCCATTTCTTATCTGGAGGAGGAGACCAAAAGAGCATCAACACATTACTTCTGGAAAGTCCTACACATTCCAAAGTAACCATTGCATTTCTGGGAAAAACTGATTTATAATTGAAGCTATACAAGGTGCCTCTGAGCTCTGTTTACATGTACCAAAACCTGCCCCAGCTGTTTTCCTTTTCCTGATTCTCCAGTTATAAGCAGAGTATTTATGCTCCCTCTCCATCAGTTAAAAGCCTGTATTCATGTGAACATCTAACATATTTCATAGGGAACCTTTAGCCTCTAAATTGCATTTCAAGAAAATTTCAGAAATAGTAGTATAAAAGATGTTTTGGAGAGAAGATTTCATCTATGCATACAAATTTGGAAAACCAACATTTACCTGGGAGGAAAAACTCTCAATGTTCAATGTAGAAACCATATTCAGAAGACCTGAGAATAAAGAAGCTTTTATCCTGGAGACCTCTGTGCTGCTTTTTGGATGGGAGTGAATTTCAGGTGCTAATAATTTGGTCAGACCAATGTAGGAAACACACTGCTCGTGTCAAAACCAGTCATGGAAATTAGTTCTGAATCTGGCCCTGTTCTTCCACTAAGAAATGTACTAAGTTAAAGGATATTGCAAGTTTTTATGTATTCACATTTTATTTAGGTTTCAATTTCCCTGTCAAGTACTGAACTGGGATCTTGTGGCTCAGGGTACAGAGAGAGCTGTAAGAGTGCAGGCAGGTGAATTGGTCAGTACAGGGATGCACCTCCAGGTATCTGACGTGGCCAGACCTTTGTGGGGGGAAAAGACTACAAACACGACAGCAACCTGACAATTGGGTAATGCAATTAAACAAAAAAAGGCTACTAATTTTTCACATTCAAATTTTTTGTATTTCCCAAACCTGTCAACAGTGAGCCATAATTTATGCACAGACTTATAGGAGCACATGAAACCTACTTTGGCTTCCTGAGTATCATCCCAGAATGCCTCTGCAGATACCAAAAACAAGCTTGGATGGGGATTTCCCCCACTGCTGGTGGGACTTTTATAGGGAATTTCAGGTGGGCTCTTTGACTGCTTTTCTGGGTGTTATTTTTTTTTTTTTTTAATTTTTTTAACAGCAGTGGTTATCACCTGAAAACATGGAGCTAGTGAGCTCACCATTTGCATGTAATGGGCACTGAGGTAAGGAATCAGAATCCTTATAAAACTGGAACTGTCTACTGTGCTTTTAGATCTAGATTATTTTCACACTGGTAGGAAACACCATTTCTTTAAGGAGTTTTCCTAAATGTTCTGAGCTGTTTCTGAAGAACCTCCGTTTTTTACACCCACTGCATGGAGAACCATAAGGAAAGGTAGACAAGGAAATTTGGCCAGGTGAACTTGCACACCTCAAGTCCACTGCTTAACCTCTGAGACATTCCAAACCCACCTGGACACATCCCTGTGTCACCTGCTCCAGGTGACCCTGCCCGGGCAGGGGGATTGGACTGGATGTTCTCCAAAGATCCCTTCCAACCCCAGCCATTCCGTGGTTCTGTAACTGAGTACTTCAAGCTGAGCTGCTGTGAATGTGTCCTTTGGGTACCAGAGCAGGTACCAGGTTAACAGAGCCCTCTTTTGTTATGCATTTAAACACAAAGGTTTGCATTCCACACAAGATCGGGGTTTTCTCATTTTCCCATGCTCTCATCAGTAAGTAGTAGACATATGAATTTTGATATATTTACAGACAGAAAGATTTAATTTACTTTTGGTATCATAAACTAAAAAGCACAACTACTTTTAACTCTTAGTTAAAAAATAGAAAAGAGTGAAAAAGAAATAAACACAAGGTTTATCTTCTAAAGTACAAAAGTATCTGCTAAAACTATTAAATGTAGAATACACTGCCTAGGAACTTACAACCAAATCCACAGGGTGTGCTACTGATGGTGATGCTTTACTCTTTGGTACTGCAAAACATAATGATTAATTAAGAATACCAGTTTAGTGCTAAATGTCTGAGGTTCTGTATGAACTGACAAAAAATAAATCTTCAGAACCACTTCTGATTTTCAGCATTTGTGATACTGCCCTAAAAAATACTGTATTGATTTACATCAGGCAGTCTCCTGTGTGTGGTTCAGACTCTATAGGTAAATACAGTCCACAATGATTTTAAGGCAGTGATTGAAAAGCAGAAATAAAATACGCAATTATTGTTCAACTTAGTAACTCACAGATATTCAAGCTCTCTCATATTCACACAGAAAAATATAGATGTGCAAATAACCAGACCACCCTGAAAAAAAATCATTTAAAACTGGACTTTGGAACTCCTACAAAGGAAAAAAAAAAAAATTAGACAGGAAGACTTGTTTCTTTTCACCCACAATGCTGATGTCTATTCCTGCTTGCTTCTTTCACACCACTGCATAATGTCTTTGGGTGCTTATCACAATAGCCCCCTTGGTAAATGAATATTTTTATTGCAGTAGCCTTTGGAACTTTAACAAAGAAAGATGGGTAGATTCCCACCCACAACATTAAAGTTTTCCTATTCACTGACACCAAACCATGTTCTAATGTTTAAACAAACCCAAACGCTTGGGAAAATTTAGATTTGACCTCTGTGGGCATGTTAAACAGTTTACATTACAGCAAACTCTAGTTTTCCCTAATGTGCAGAGCACTTTGGAACTTTGTCAAAACGGAACAGTTTCAAAGCTGTATGATCTTCACCCGGGGGCCTAATTGAAGCAGCTTGAAAAATATTTCTTTCTTTACTTCTTCACTTATTTTCTTTTTTTTATTATTTTTTTTTCCTTTATAAAGCTGGATCTGGAGCTGGGTACTCTCCGAAAAAGAAGCTGAAGCTGACAAACATTTACCTCTGGGTCCTACAACCCTAAAACTTCCATTGTAGAAATTCAGAGCAAAGGTCAGACAGAGGAAAAACATATTAGAAGCAGCATGACAAGCCAAGTTTTATTCTACTTGAAAAGCCAGCTTTTTCAAGTCCTTTTTCTTTCATATTGGTTGTTTGAAAAGGGATCTGAAGAAAAGTCGAAATCCCCATGTAAATGCATGTATTTTCAAATGGGAGGATACCTCTGCAGATGCATATTAAGCTGCATCCAGCTTTGGTGGGCAAGCTATGTTTGAAGAGCATTCCCAATGCAGCTGATGCTCGTGTCCTTTTTGAGTCCCCATTGAAGTTCACTTGCATCAAACTCAAATGAATATTTTAAAAAAATTAGATGTTTAATTTGCGGTTGCCAGTGGCATAAGAAATATGCATATGTGCTGCTTTCTTGCCAAGCAAAACAGTTTTGCAGTAAATGTTCTATCTGTAGAGTTCTGAAATGAATTGTATATTCCAAGATTTATGCCATAATACTGGATTGGTACTATAAAATATTTTACAGGGTGTCTGGGGGTGTCAGTCCAATATATATATATATATATGTGGGGAATTTACAATCTGCCCATGGCAGGGGTGTTGGATTTAGATGATATTTAAGGTCCCTTCCAATCCAAGCAATTCTCTATACATGGTAAAACCCTATTAGTATGTATTGACTTGAGCATTATAAACACAGGACAATGTAGTAAAGGGTTAATATGAGAAAATCACAGATTTCTGCATGTACTCATGCAGATATGAAACAATGTGCATAATTTGAACTCCCCTATTTATTCTAAGATAATTCTATTATTTTTTCAATGTTATTCTTATTTATCACTTTGAAAACTGTGCAGTGAGGAGAAGGACTGGGGAGAGCAGGCCCAGTGGTACCCCACAATTTTCTACACCCAGGTGTGAACACAATCTTTGTTCATCTGCCTGACTCCATGGATGGGGATATTTCAGTTCAGCTCAGAAAATTAAAGCCAGCAAAGATTATTGGATATGCTTGCAGAATTAATATGAAACTTTAATCATCCAAAATATATGAGCTTCAGTGTGTTCCTACAAATCAAATGCAAATAATATACAGCTCCTTGGTCAAATCCTCAAGTGGGGAAAATCAACTAATCTGATCTATATCAACAGAGGATGGGATCTCTGGTTTAATCTGTGGCAGGATTTTCTCAAAGAACATTTTCCAAGTTTAATATTCGAGATCCTGAGAACTTTTGAAATGCTTCATAATGTGAAGACTCCCTGAAATTTTGAGAGCACATCTCAAACTGTGACTTGAGACTTGAGGGACATGAAGTTAAACTCTTTACAGCACTCCCTGAATATTTATAAGGAGAGATTTCACAACTACAGCTCCACATCATATTAAGTACTTGCAGCTACTGTTACTGTCAGAAATGAGGGTCAGGGATTTTGTTTCATGTTAGGGGATCTTGTGTCATGTGTAAATGCTTCAGATAGAGGGCACATATGATACCTTTATCCATTAACTGAGCAGTCTGACCAGACTTTTCAGTATGTCAGATTCTTGAGTCTGATTATTTAGCATTTGCCAATCCAGATGTACTGTATTAGTTACAAACAGAAAAACTCAGTGTCAATAATATTCATCTTTTCTCTCTCCTGAGAGAGGTTAGAGAAATGTACAAAGTCATTACATCCCTGTCAGTTGCTGTGTATTTTTGGATATAATCACGGAATAAAATGAGAATTATTTGTTAAAAGTACTATATGTCCACTGTTGTAGAAAAAGGTCTGATGCAATTTTAGAACTATTTAATAAATAAGAACACGTGTACCTATAAGTGGATTCTGATTCTGCAAAAAGTATTTTCAAAAGCTTTTCAATCTAATTGAAATGAACTATCTTATTAAAAATGTTCTCTGTAAGCACTTGCTTTTTAAGAAGGGAAGAGTTAGTTATAAAAATAGACTTAATTTAATTTTTGTCACTTTTCTCTTTGCACATCTTAGTGGATCCACATGAAAAGAATTCATTGGATTGTTTCTGATCTTTTTAAACAGTCGCTTATCCAAAAGCATTTCAAAACGATATGTAGTAAAAAGTCCCTTCTGTCAGGAGATCCTAAATCCTAGAAATGTTTTGTTATGTGGTAAGAAGGCTGCTCCTACATGTGCAGAGCCTGATGCACAAAGGTGTATGCAAGATCAGAGACTCCATAGCAATTCTGATTTCTGGTGAGGATACTGAGGAAGCACAGTTACATTTGCAATTGGATTTCCCCTTGGGACACTGGTACGAGAGAAAACAGACTTTTTATTGCAGTACATGAAGAACCAGCCATGTAACTAGATAAGTAGTACACTGTTACAATGGTAAAATTTATGCACTCATGCACCTGGAGGCTTATGAAATATCAGGCACTAGATGTTTTTCAGAGACCTTAGGAGAAAACTGTACTAAAATATTTAAAATATTTTAATTTTTCCCTCTGTTTTTTATTTTTACACTTGTCTTCATTTCCATCCCTCTGAATGTTTTTTCTGCCACATGTTAGAGGAGGAATTCTTCACTCACAGTAACAATGATAATAATGAAAAACAACTGAGCATCTGATAAATATCAGAAGTGTTATTTGCTGTGGAAGAGTTAAAGCAAACTTCTGTGTGGTCAGGGATTCTTCTTTCTCATAGTAACTCAGAGTTTAAGTGCATGGACAGAAAGAATCCTATTCCTTAGTCCAAGCATGCTGTTTTTCTTGTCCATTTATCTCAAACAGCCTACCTACATTTTCCCATGATTCAGGATCCCAGTCATGACTATCAGATAGCCACTGTCCTTCTCACACCTACAGAGTGTTCTTTGAGTGCTGCTCTTATTTACTCTTTGGGATTTCAGTGCTGCAGGCTGCAAAGCAAATTATATGGGAGCAATCACTCCTCATTAGAACTTCAGCCCACAGAGCTAAGGAATTTACTGATGTGATCAGCATTAGCTGTGATTATCTCTACTTTTAGAGATGTTGGCCCAAGCTAAGTGATTTTTTTTTCATTTATTGTTTGTCATGTTCTGGGATTTGTCACTGTATGAAAGCATTTTCTGAAGGAGGGTGACCATTACTTGATAGAGTAGCTTGCAGAAAATTCACTCTCTGGAGAGTAATCCACTAAGGAAAAACAAAATCAGCTAATTCTTTGAAGTGAATCCTAGTTTGGTAATACCCATTTAGTTTGCTAAAGTTCTGCACTGGATTCCTTTCTGAAATGTGGATTGTCAAACAGTGCTGACTGGGACTCTCCATAGTGCCTTGAGCTGTTACTGTGAACCCAAATGCCTGGAGAGAGGGGCCATCTGAAAGTATTTCCCATCTCTCCTTTTCCCCAGCTTTTGCCCAAAAGATTTCCAAAGGAGTTTCCATCACAACAATTAGCTGAGCTTCTCAGGAGCTCTCAGTGTTAAGTATAATTATAGCAATTTTAATTTACATAACCAAACGAAGTCTCACATATTTTTTGCATATATCATTTCATTTATGATTGAGTAGTGGTATATGAAGTTGGCATACATGAGGGATTATGAAAACTCAAATGGGAAGGTTCTACAGATCTTCCAATTTCTGTGGAGGACAAATGGAAACAGAAAAATACTTGGGAACAGTAAGTAATGTGACTGTTCCTCACAGTGTCTGCACAGTGGGAAGAGCTTCCAGTCTATCAGGCACAGAATCATTCTTTACTATTCAAATTCTCAATACTGGAGAGAATTTATTTTCAGTTTCTTCTTTAACAGTTTCTGAAGCTCCCTGTACATTGTTTATCTGTGGGCTTGAGGTAATTTTCCCAGAAAGCCCTGATCACCCAGCAGAAAGGAGATAAAGATCACCCCCAGTCAGTGCATGATCTCTGCTCTCTCCTTGTTTTACTCATGCAAAGGTGAGTGAAAACACCTAAGAAACTGGTCAAATGATTCACATTTCATGGGACATATTGCAAGTTTTCAAAGAACAATTTTTTAGTGCACAGATTGAAGAGTGTCTAAGTGAACTGCTCGTACTTGAAGGACAAAACATGACTGAGATGAGCAGGAAGGAGCTGGGTCCTGTTCTTGCCACACCTACAGTGTCCTGGGGGCTGGTGTTGCTCAGCATTATTTTCAGTGTCTTCATGCATTTCTGGTTATGTAGCTGTAAAAAACAACTGGTGCTAAATCATCTAATTTTCATGAAATTCACATCAGAGGGACTGTGGAGATTGGTGATGTGATCCCCTTCTGTGTAACCTCATATCCTCTGCTACTGTTGAAATTTCTATTGCATTGTAGTACTGGATCAACATTTCTGAATCTTCTGAGATGAGAATGTCATATTCTGCTGTTAAAAAACCCCAGAACTTTGTGCAGAAACTCCAGGGTTTTCTCAGCTGCCTAACAAGGTAGCAAAGCAATAAAATTAGAGATTTACACAGGTTTTTGTCAAGCTTTGAAAGCTATGCTTTACATCTTTTAAAAAAGTTTAACTTCATATGACACTTTTTATCTTCAGTTTCACTTCTGATGTGCTGGGCTGCATCAGCTGTTCTGTGGAACCCGAGAAAAAAATGAAAGGAGAAAGTCTATAAATTTTCTGGAAATAGTTCCTTTAAGAGAGATAAAAGAATGGATGGCCATCTTAGAGCATGAGTTATTTAGAATCTACCATCTACAGGAAAAAGTGGTGAAATACAATACAGATATTGTATGTTTGATACCAAGGTCCAGGTAAAATTAAAAAAAAAAAAAAAAGATGGGGTCAAGCTATTAAAGATTTTCACATGTAGGTACTAACACAGACATTAGAATAACTTTCTTCACCTTCTGGTCTTTCCATAGATTTCTTTTATAGCTTGAGAAAGAGTTTCTCAAAGACTTTCCAGTAACAAAATTCCCACGTGTTTGTGAAACAGGAAAAACTATGTTTTTATCATCACTGGGAACTTACACATGATAAGTGTGAAAGGTACACAGCAAGTATCTTAGTAAAGAAAAATCTCAATACAGTAGAACATAAAGGCATAACAAAAAATTCCTTTTCTTGCAAAGTATTTTTCACTGACAAAATACCAATTATATGTATTACAATTATAAGAAGCAAAACAGTATTCACATGTTCAGTAATCTTGGATAAATACTTGTCAATTATTAATAACAGCTGGGTTATGTTCCATCTGAGATGATGCAATATGAAGCTAAAGTTTCTTTTGATGAAAAATATTAAAAACTTAGAGAGAAAAATACATTCATCATCTTCTGAAAATCTTAAAGTGGCTTTCTGAGTAGGGGCGTAAATATTATCTTTTTCAGCAGGGAATACTTTTTGATCCCCTTCTGGCTTCCTCAATGAAGAATTTACTGGTTTTTATTGCAAACATTTTTACAGGCCCCAGAAATGCTTGAACACAATTTTTAGGATTTTCTGTCATAAAAGTGAGGAGCCTTCATTTCAATAATCAGTCTGAGGACAGCTTGCCTGTTCACTTCCCACTTCCCCTACCTATAGATATGAAATAGAATTGACATAGAAGTAGCCAGAAAAGAGAAAGTTTGAATAAGGGGGTGTTGATGCTACCAGGCTTTCTCATGCAAGGTATTTGATCTGATTACTCAACACCTTTAACCCTGCAGAGAACCAGGGGAGAGGAGAAGGGTCTGTAATGCTCAGGGCACCAGAGCAGGAGGGACAGCTTGGGGCAGTAAAGTGAGGATTTGCTATAAGAGTATAAGGGTTTGCTGCAAATAGGCAAAGATTTGGATGATCTCACACCTAAAAAATAGCAGAGAAGTAGCCTAAGAGAGGGACTAATTCTAATTTCCAGAGTACTGGAGTAAGTGAGAATAATTCTAGTGAGCTTTGGGAGTTTGACTTCTGTGTCAGAACAGTCCAATAGGCAGAATACAAGCAACAACAATAGAAAGTTCATAAGCTAATTGAATATGTATTTCATACAAAAACCCCACACATCT
This sequence comes from Lanius collurio, assembly GCA_020086605.1. Classification (NCBI taxonomy): domain Eukaryota; kingdom Metazoa; phylum Chordata; class Aves; order Passeriformes; family Laniidae; genus Lanius; species Lanius collurio. The sequence continues at coordinate 2,461,228 of JACBWW010000049.1, forward strand.
AACATTCTTTCCAGGAAACATACACAAGAATAATGATCTAGATATTAACTTATGAAATGTTGCCTACAATAAGTTACTGTTGCGTGTCATTCTACTGCAGGCAAAATGAATGGGAGGCTTTGACTTAATATAATGAAAATTTTCTGTATTTTCCTCAGTTGAGAAGCTTCATTGAGACTTTATATTAGTGTTTCATTATATGTGAGATGGGAGAGAAATCTACCTGCTTTTCTCTGCCAAGTCTTTTATCAGACGAGAACATGAATTTCTGCAGTCGTGTGAAACAGAATTGCAGATGTTCAGAGCCTGTATCCAGAAGTCACCCTTTTCTTGAGGACCCAGCACGAATTTCTATCATATCTATCAGCAGCTATTTTAGTGCTAGCAGGGACACGTTAAGACATGTCAGGGTGATAATGTGTTGCTTCAGCTCAGGAGAAAAAAAAAAAAGGCAACAAAACCAAACCAAACAAAAAAGGTTCTGCCTAAATTTCCATCACTGCAGAGTCATGCTCTGAGGGTTTTGAAGAGAATAAGAACCAAGTGTTGAATAAAA
>JACBWW010000049.1:2466733-2482467 GCA_020086605.1 Lanius collurio
CATGCCTTCACGAAGGAGGACGTTATTATTATTATTATTATTATTATTATTATTATTTTATTTTTACTACAACATTCACAGTTGTGGCAGAATCATAGATGTGTTCTCTACCTCTCTGCCTTCCAGGGCATGTCCCAGGAAGTGTTCTGAGACCCTGAATCAGGTCAGGCTCCTCACAGAACAAGGCAGCCACAGTTCTCATTTTCACTCAAGACACTCTGGTATAAAACAACAATCTGGCACTTTCTCCTTGTAATTATTTTTTTTTTCCAGGCATTGTCTTAGTTCGATGTTCACAGCTCCAGTGAGTGCAAAAAGGTTCTTCAGGTGTTACAGGGAAGTAGAATTTGTCTCAGAGTGGATATAGTGCAAACACAAATAATTCTTCCAGTTTGCCTTGGGACATGTTTGTGCATTGTAACAGAGTCATTTCCAAAGGTATTTCATAGAATCAGAGAATGGTTTGGGTTTGAAGGGACCTTAAAGACCTCTCCAAAGGGACCTTAAAGATCTCTTTCCAACCCCCTGCCACAGACAGGGACACCTTCCACTAGACCAGGGTGCTCAGAGCCCCCACCCAGCCTCATCTCAAACATTTCCAGGATGGGGCATCCCCAACTTCTCTGGGCAACCTATTCCACTGCCTCACCAGCCTCATCTCAAACATTTCCAGGGATGGGGCATCCCCAACTTCCCTGGGCAACCTATTCCACTGCCTCACCAGCCACATTTTTTTCCTGATACCTGATTTAAACCTACCCCGTGCCAGTTTAAATCCATTCCCCCTTGTCCTATGACTTCATGTCCTTGTCAGAAGTTCCTCTCCAACATTCTTGTTGCCATGTGTAGCCCTCCCCTGCCCCTGCCCCTGCCCCTTCCTCCAGGGCTGCCCCCTCCCAGAGCTGAGCATCACTCTGGGTTGGCAGCACAGTTTTATGGGCTTAATATTAATGGCCAATATTTTGGATTCATGGGCCTCTGTGCTGCCTCTAGCATAGCTGAAAACAAGCAATTCACAGTTACAGTTTCAGACTTTCTAGTAAATGCTCTTATTTAGCCAAAATAGCAATTCAAGAAAGAGCAGCCCATGCATTGGTAGGTGCTAAAATGGGGGCTTCTTCCTTGCCAAAGGATCTTTAACTTGCCCAGTGGATAGGAGTTTCTGAATTCAAGCTCTTCCTCAACCAAAGGTAAACTGGTAAGAGATCAAGCTTTCCTTCTGGAGTACAAGAAAATATTTGTAAACTCAGATTAAATTTTGTGAGTGGTTTTGCTTGAAATAAAAAAGGAAAAATAAATACTCTGAATTTGTGCAATATATGCTGTCATATTTTCTAAATTAATTCTTTCCTTTAAAAAAATCTAACTTCCCTGATATTAAAACCTGTATTTCTTGACATTTCATTTCAAAGTACTTTTTTGCCTAAAAATTTGTGTATACAGAAAGTGGGGAAAAAATGGATTTAAATCACCTAGAAGCAAAGTAGATTTAATTAACTTTGTTGTTGATTCCAGACCCTCACACTTGAACATTCTGCAAACCCCTTAATAAATAAGACCTGATTTAGAAGGCATCCACTGTGCATTTCTAGTCCAGCCAACAAAATTACAACAAAGACAGATTTGGCTGGTGGCAATGATCAAATATCTTTAAGAACTCATCTTGCACAGCATAGAATAACTTATTGCAGTTATAAGCTTCAGCTGCATTAGTATCCAGTGCTCCTGGAAAAATATCTCCTTCTGCTTTATCAGCCTAGCAGGCTCCCAATGAAGATGAATTCTTGTTGGGAGCAGCATCCTGGACTGAAAAAGAATGGAGTGAGAAAGCCTGACATTTGTCTTCCAATCAGAATCCCAATAAGCACACAACTAGGGGAGTCAGGAAGGGGAGAAACAAACATAAATATTATTTTAAGAGATCTTCTAATGTGCAATATTTATATACAAATACCAACTAGTGTTACACACAGCACTCTCAGGTTTGTGAAATATATCAAAGTACAGCAAATTGGAATGGGTCCTGAGTTTCCATTTACTTTATCTAACCAGACTTATCAATTCTTTTTACTCCAGGCTGATAAAGTAGAACTACAGCAGACAAATGAGCTAGCAGGGCTGACATAATGTGTTGTCACAAAGAAATGGTGAATTAAAAAAACCCAAGCTGTGACTTTGATCACCTCTAAGGCTCCTACTTTACTCAACCCAAATTAGTTGTTTACTCATTCTTAGGGAGTGTTCAATATTACTGGGAGGTGAGCAAAGAGAAAAGGGCTGTGCTTGTGAAGAGAATTTACTTCCATTTTATCTCCAGCTTTGAAGGGGTAAAATGGAAGGGGTTGAGGGGACTTGATTTTGGTCCCCTGTTTTATTAATAAACAAAAAAGTCACTGGTCTCAACAAGAATAGGTTCAACTGCTTAAGTTTACAGATTTTATTTCTTGAATTTAATGATGCCTTACCCAATACCTATTTAAGTAATTGTAAACATAAAGGTCTGTTTTGAATTATAAAACAGAAGTGTGAGAGATGTGCCAGATGAGAACTAGAAGACCACAGCTCTGAGCTTTGCTGCCAACAGAAAAAGGAGGGAGCAATTAAATAAATTATCATTGTATCTGATCTTCTCAGAAATTTTATGGTGTTCCTACATTATTTTTTTCATCTGAAAATGGAATTTTTCTTACAGAGAGCTGAGTCCCAATAGAAACAGGGTCAGAAGTTACAGCTTTTGGAAAACTGCCCAAAATGAATAGTTGGATCATCTTTTTTCTCTCTTTAAGTACTTTATCCCACATATCCAGGTAGTGAAAACTGCTATAGTTCCATTGAGATTAGGACTTTTGAGACAGGAGGTATCACTCATTTGTCAGGTCCCCCATGAGTCATATATAAAATAAGTTCCTAAAATGAACTAACAGGTGAATGAGAAATGTAAAGTAAAGAATTATGAACCATGTTCTGATTTTTTTTTTTTCAAGTGTAACACAGTTAGAATCAGCTGTGGTTTTGTTCAAGTAAAGGGTATTGAACTTGGCAGCAGTCATTTAAATCAAAGTCATCTGCAGCCTCTGCTGTGGAGTGCCAGGATATCTGAGTACCCTGTTGCAAACTGTGTCTGTTGTGGATAGTGAAATTCTGCTCTGCGTTTTCAGGTTTTGGGTCTCATGTATTTACAACCGTATTTTAAAATTCCTTTCTTCATCTTTCAGCTTTGATGAACCTTCCAGAGAAGCTGCTGCAAGGAAGCAAACACTGTGGACTGTAAATCAGAGGGTGATGTGGGTTATAAGCACGCTGGTAAACAATGCATTGAAAGACATTTTAAAGGAGAGAGAGAGTCCCATGTTTATATGTAGCTCATCAGTGTTTATCTAGGTGCTTCTCCAGGCTGTTATTCATTTCATGGTATTGCTCAGAGGAAAGTTAAGGCTCTTGGCTCACTCAATAAAATGAACAAATAGCAAAAACCACGAGAGGTTTAATACGAGTCTTGGCCCTTGAGCAAAACACTGTAGAAATACTCCATTGCTTCTCTCAAGCTTTTATTTTTATTTTTTTTTTTAATAAAAGAACAAGAAATCCCACAATTGTATTTATTTTGGGAATGATTTCACCTGGAGTTAGCACTAGGAAATGAGGTAAATAAAAATTCCTTTAGATTTACAGGGAAAATGATGGTTCAACCTGCAGTAATACACTGCACCATAGATTTGTAACACAGGTAGAGTGGCCTGAGTTACCTCACTGAGGTACCATCCCTGTTGACATTTGGAGGAAGTGGTTTAGGATAAAACATTGGTAAAGCCCCACATTTTCTGTAAACAAGAGAAGAGATGATTTTTAAATTATTTTTCAGCTGACATTCCGAATCTTCACCTGAGTCTGGGACCCTCATCAGAAGCAAAGGCTTGAAGAAATGCACTAAATACCAGCAAATAAATGATAAAATCTCAAGTAATGAACCTGCTACCTGCATAGCAAATAACCAATTGCCAGCTGTTGAATGGTAGTCCAAGGCTGCCAAATAATCCCTGTATTGAAATGAAAGGTCCAAACCATTTGAAAGAACAAACAGACCCTCCAAACAAGACTTGAGCACAGATAACTTGCAAACAAAACAGAGCTCATGTTCTCCAGTGGATTAATTGCTACAAGTACCTGCCATGTTCTCATCACAATTTGGATTCTACAGCCTCAAGGAAAACAAAGCTTTCACTGCCTGAAGCAATGTCTGAGGCTGTGCCTGCTGGTGTAAGGAGGGAAGGATTATTCCAAGAGATATTGGTTTGCACACGTGATGGATCACAGATCCCTCTTAAAGTTAGCTGGGTAGTAAATGTACAATGTGCTTCCCAGTCTGACAAATCCAGATATGATATTAAATAATGAGATCCAATAAGAAATCAATAAACCTTTGTCTTCAAAAATTGCATTTTCGATTTTATCATTACAAAAGAATGGCTGTGATTGGATATAGAAAGGCAGGACTATTGATTGTGCTGTGACTTACTCCAGGCTAAAAGGCAGATGGTTACAGTATTGTTTGATCTGCAATATTTTGGTGTTAAAAAACTCTCTGGAACTATCCAGACAATGAAAGTAACGCAGTGCTGCACCTTGGATACCTGAGGACCCAACCAGCAGAGAGCCATGAACTCTGCTGAAATCAGTCTTTCCAGTGGTGAAATCTCACTGAGGCAAAGGGAAACTGAATTAAGGACAAATATGTTCTTCCATGTAGAAAAATGGAGTCAATATGCCTGCTTCGATTGCAAATATGGATGTTGATGTGTTTATTACATTGAGCACCAGACACTCTGCTCGTTTTCACTGGTTTTGGTCAAAACATGCATTTATAAATATTTAAAACCCTGATGACAAAGACTGAATTTTTCACTCTAAATTTTGCATGACTGCATTCTACAGTGAACTCTGACATCCTGTGGGCAGAAGGAAAATGACCATTATTTATCTACTGTATCTAAAGAAATGCTTGCTGTCATAGTTAACAGGGTAAGTAGTGTTTAAACAAACATTTATACATATATTCCTAATATTTTAAAATATTATGTGTCTTAATGTTTGTTCTTGGGTAGGAATCGCAGAAACTTTCCATGAAGCACTTTCATTTTTCACTCTTTGTAGTATTCTATTTCTCTTGTATCTTTTTGTCCAATCGGAGAAAATAAGAGGAAAAAATGTGGGGTTTACAGTGTTAATCTTTCAAGTTTTCTCTATAAAAGCAGAGTCAATAGCTCCATTTCCCCAGTTAAAGCAAACTCTTTAATTATGGAATGCTTTGAGTTGAATGTTTGACAACGTCTCATTTTTAATTAACTAAATTCCTCTTAAGATACCGTGGATAATCATTGCCAGCAAATTTAACTGGGCAGAAATGGTAGGAAACACTGACATCTTGTGGGAAAAGAAAGTAGGGAGGACAGACTGCTTTAATCAGGAATTCAGTACATCCATGGAATCCAGAAGGCAGATAATTCCATATATACATTAAGCTGTCAATAAGTACCTCATCTCACAGAATCACAGAATCACAGAATGGTTTGGGTTGGAAGGAACATTGAAGGTCATCCACTTCCAGCCCTTTGCCACCATCAGGGGCACCACAGGCTAAAGGTGGAGTGTGAATATAAAAATAAAAACATACCTGTAAAACTATACACATACACATGTATGCATATACATGCACTGACACAGGAAATCCAGTGCTTCTAATATTTATTTCTCTATAGTTGCTTTCAACAGTTTTTACTGCAGCTTGTGACTACTTTATGTACACAGCATATAGTCAGTGCCTGTGATTCTCAGTGGGACTATTTCCAAAATTTCTTCTTTTTTATTCTCTTTTCTTTGTTTTTATGCCTAACATGAAGATCTGAAGTGCACTTTCCCCTTGGAAAGTATATTAAAAAAGCATAGTATTGAGCAAAAGAGCAGAACTGTACAACTGAAGGAGCCACTGCATTGAATACATAGGATACAAAAAATGCACTAGGTATTAAAAAGCACCACTAAACATGTAGTTCTCAGCCTATTCAATATTATTTCTACACCTTGTCTTTCAGTCATAAATTATTTGGTCTGGTACATGCAGCCATTCACTGAAGCCATGGAGCAGCAGTGGCATCTGCTGGCCACAATCATCCCCTGGCTGCTAAATCTCTATTTTTAAATCTCTTCCAGTTAGGGTTAAAACCTCCCACCTTCCTGTAAATGCACAAAGATGAATAAACCGTGGTGGCTGGAGAAGCCTATTTAAGGAATATTCTGGTAATGCAGGGGATAAGTCCATCTGAGCAAACCATGTGCTGTCAAATGTAGTGGCAAAAATACAAAGTGGTTAAAGATACAGGCCTGAAAATTTTCCCTTTTTTCTTTTCTGCTCTATGGTTAATGCTCAGAATTTACTTTTTTTTTGCAACTGTAGAGTTTCACTGAAGGACACAAAAATGATGGCAAATGGACTTAATTTTTGGATTCACTACATCCACCAAGTACCTGCTGTCCAGATGAGGACAGTAATCCATAACCCATTGAATTTCAGATAATTACTAAGAAATAAACTCATATAATGGAAATTTTTATTTTCTTGAGAGTTCCTCCAGCTGCCAGCAAAACCCAACAGAAATGTAATGAGCCAGGTCCCCAGAGTATTTTACAATTGTTGGAAGTCCAAGGGTCATTTAAATCAGCAGCCTGAGGAGGTTTGTTATGGGGCTCATAGTCTCCAAACTCTTGACATGTAACCTGGAATTAATAAAAATTTGATTTCCCAATCAAATTAGGTAAGAAAGTGAGAAAATTTGAAAATGTTTCTTGTTGTTTAATGGTGGGGCACTTCAAAAGGCTCCTTTGTGTGAAAAAGACTTTTCTTCCCAAAGTTTCTGGAAAGAAACTTGTTTCTACAAAGTATAACTGAGTTCAGTTCTCCCAGTATTTTTGATATCTATTTCCTGATGTGGGCTAAAATTCTGATTTAAATATTTTGGCTGGAAAACAGCCTAGGTATTTGGTTTCCATGTAAATATTTACGTTGGAGCTGTCTACACTTGGTGAAATGAATCTAATTTTGGGTGTTGGGTTCGTACTTGTCATTGCCATGAGCCATTTGATACCAGATGATCTTTAAGGTCCCTTCCAACCTAAACCATGTCTTGGTACCAGGTGTATCTTGTTGTGGGGAGATAAAGTTCCCTGGTTAGCTCAGGGGCTGTGTCCTCCAGCAATGTGTAACTCACAGAGAGACTGAAGTGTCTTCAGGGACAATCATTGTTTATACACAGTTGGTTGAATGAAGCCCTTAAAATACTTCAATAAAGTAGGTAATGTAGAGGTGCTTTCAGAGCTCAGAAATTTGGCAAATAGGATGACTCAGTCTGATACAAAAGATTTATGTCTGCTGTTGGTCAGGTTTACACATCAAGAGTCTGAGGGACTGAGTCTCATGTCAATTATTAATGAAAAAAATTGGATGCCAGTCAGTTTTATTTTTCATTTACTAAATATTGAAGAAATATAAATGCCTGAGCAAATTGACAGTGATAATGTGTCAGACCAGAGATCCTCACAGCCAACCACCCTGTCTCCAGCAGTGGCCAAAGGCAGAGAGCAGCCACTCCTGACTCAGGGGGTTTGGACTGGGTTATTTATAACACCCACACCTTGTGTCGTGAGTGTATCCAGGATGGCAGATCATAAAGGGATATTTCTCCAGATAATTCTCCCAGGCTCCAGCACTCTGAGCCATAGGACATGATTTCGTGCATGAAAAGAAGCAAACAAACAAACAAAAAAGAAAACCAACACCAAAACTCTAAAGAATGGAATTACTTCTTCCTTTAAATTTTCCAGTTTACATTTGAACTCACAGAAAAAAATAAAACCCCAAATCAACAACCCCCAACATAATTTCATATGTATTTGTTCAGTCAGGGTAGAATTAGGTAAATACTAAAAAAAAAAAACATTTCTGGAAAACTAGCATTCAGATTTCACACAAGGGCTTTGCCATTTTCATTCCTCTTTGCACTGTTGCTCATGTGAAGAAATAATTGGAGAATATTATGGGAAATAGCTGCATTCACATGCAAACAAGGGTATTTACTGATGAACCCATGTATCCATCATCCATCTCCCCAACCCATCAAAGCATTTCTACTTGGGTTTAGTTCATATCAAAGAGAGAATTTCTGTTTTAAAGCAAAACTTTGTACCAGGAATATTCTTCAACCATTCCATTCACCTTGTTGGGCCAGACAGACAAGGAAAATCAGAAGAGAGACAAGCAACAGATAATTACCCATGGCAGGGAACAGCTTGTGAGTCAACAGAGCTGTTATATGGCCTCTGCTAATTCGAAGGAAAAGAGAAAAGTGACATCATAAAGCAGAAATCCCCTGAACTCCCTGCTGCTTTCCTGCACAGAACACACACCGACCCTCAGTGTGGTTTCTATTCCCACAATATAAGATGCCTAAAACTTGGTTGTGTAAATCTTTGTAAGTCACCCAGGTGGTTTGTACTGTTATAAATCAGCACCTTCCACAAAGGAAACTGTTTGGGTTGTTTACAACAATAAATCAAACAGAAATATTTAATATGATAATGTCTAGCAGTCATCACAAGCCAGGCCTTACATAAAATACACAATCTTAACTGCCTCTTCAGGAAGCCCAAACAGGAGGTAGTAGCAAGTGCCCAACTTTTTAACTAGTTTAATCTAACTACACATTATTTAGTTTTTCCCCTTGGGAACAAACTTACAGGTAAAGGAAGGTGCTGTTGTCATTCCCTTTCCCAAAGAGATTAAATTAACAGTTTTTTGGGGTTTTTTTCTCATATGGGAGGCATATGCCTTTCTGGATGAAATTTTGGAGAAAAATTAATTTGTACTTTTGTTTCTTCACCTCACCTCTTCCCATAATCATGGCACATTTTGTGTCCAGGATCTTTCTCTTATTTTCACCCTTCTGTCTTCACAGAAGTAATTCAGAAAGGTTCTGTAGCATTTAAATTCTCACTCTTAAAGATATGGGTAAATACAACCACAAATAAAGGTGTGAGTTTCACTCAGTTGCCTGAACATAGGTTGTACCACCATCTTAAATAATGTAGGGGTGCCAGCATGTATACGTGGGTTTGCAAGCAGAACACAAACCTTTTAGAGATCAGTTTTCCTGTAGATGCCAACTAGAAAATCCCAGGATGCCCAAGTACGTGATAAATATCTTATTTTTTGAGTGGGATCCCAACAAATGCCTGTATGCATGTGGAAGAAATTAAGGAGAAGGATTGTGTACCCCTTAAGTTATCAGGAAAAAGTTAAATACATCCTTTGCCAGAGCGAAAATTAAGTTTTTTTGCACAATTCAGCGTACCACATGAGATATTGGAGAAATACTTATTCTCTAAGCCTGTAAAGAAATGTGTTCCTGGGACCCCTCCCACTCTAAACAAAGGAGGGAAATAAATATCCCCACAATATGCTGTGTTTTAGGAGATAAAGGTGCTCAGGATTTAGGATATATTTCCTATTGGAACTGCTCAGATTTGACCCTCAGAGCTGAGTCCCAGAGCAGCACAGGCTGTTGACACACGAGTCAACTTCGGAGTCAACTAAGCAGAATTTCAGACAAAATTACAGACTTGTGCCTATGTGCCACCTGAGAAGCCACAGCCAGTGAGAGCCACAGGAACGTGGCCAAAGTGATAACTGACCTTTGAGGGACCAGTGCTCACCAACTCACCAGTAGCTGACCAAGCAAAGCAGCCTGGGGTGTTTCACCTGGCCCTTGTGTGGGCATCCCAACCAAGCTCTTTAGACAGCTGGTTTAGAATCTGTGTGTGGAGGTTTGCTGTGAGTCCAATGTCCACTACAGATGAGGAAGATTTGATGAATTCCATCAAAGGAGCCTCAGGACTGACTCTGTTTACCCCACTGAGGGTACTGCTCTTGTATGAACACTGCTCTGTGTGCAGAGACCAAGACCCCAAGATGTGAAATGAAAACATATTGAACAAACTATGGAGATCAGAACTGCAACCTGGCAGATGCCAGAGGCTCTTTGCATGCAGGGACCCTCCTGGAGCAGGAGCTGGAGGCAGCACAACCTCAGACACCCTCCCCACATGGTACTGAACAGCTACATTCAGTCAAAATCCTTGATCTGGGGTAAGCACTGCTTAGCAACACTAAATCAGTCTGTTACAAACATTAGTCTCATATTAAATCTGAAAACAGCTACAGGGACAAAATTAACTCCATCCCAACCAATGCCAGGGCAACATTTCAATTAGATGCTTAAATTTAGACAGCACTAATGTTCCCAAAAGACACTATAGCAGGTAGTGTGAGGAACAGAGATTTTTGATTGTCATCTGTTGGGATTTCTATGTCACGTTGAGGGGGAAGACTTCAAAGAAATCATACATAGGAGTCAATATTTCTGCTTCTGCAAAATTTTAAGAAGAAAATTTTTTTAAAGTAACCCTTAATTAAAGTCACCCCATCTCTAAAAGAAATTAATTCCATGTAAAGGAGACAGCAGTTCATTTTGATGTTGAATAAAAGATGTTGAGGTACTACTGTTGTATTACTCTTTAATGGACCTTTTCTCTGTCATTTGATTATGCACAGTTTATGTACAGTGTTAAACTACTCCAGCAATGCTTTTGGCATAGCTGGATGTTGTTAGTGCAATAAACTTCAGTCAATAGCTAAAATATTTTCACACTGAAGTGCTCTTTATGCAATGAATTAAAAATAAACTTTGAAACATGGAAGACTCCCTAAATGCAGGAGGAGTTGTCTCTGTGTGTGGTTTGGATTTTGGTTTTGGCAGGTTTTATTTCTTTGTTTGATTTTACTATTGCTGTTTCTTATTGAAAAATATGTTTGGAGACAGTTGAAACTCTATCAGTTTTTATCACATTTTTCACATAACTTCAGCCACAGAAGTTGTTAACTATGGGCAGTAGATCTGTTGGGGTGCTGAAACAACTTTTGGTGTATAGATTTAACTTCTTTTCTAGAGAAAAAGCCTCCAGCCCTTTCTATTGCCATGCCATAGCTGCACATATGCTGCACCTTTTATACCTCCCAATTCAACAGTTTGGGTATTCTGGAATTAAGAGCCCAGGGCTCTAGATTTTTCTCCTGAATAGGGAGGAAGAAGCTCTTCCTCCCCCAGGATGGATGTGGTTGATTTTGTGGCATCTAGAGATGGAGTAACTTAAACTTTAGTTCCCATTCTTTGTCTTACATGAAACAATCTTTTCAAGTAAACTCCCTGTCTCTAAATAACACCTGTTATTTCCATCTACTCCTGGGGTGCAGGGTGTTGCAGGATTCCCATGATAATACTGACTTTGGCAGAAGTAAATATTGAATTTAATGGCTGCATTTTAATTTGGGAAGTCAGTTTATGAGATGAGCTGTGCCTTTTGATACAACCAGTTCCTTTAGACATGACACATTTCAATATGGGTAACATCCCCCAAGGAGGACTGAAAATAATCTGAGATATTGCCAGCTTCAAAGCAGCCTCAACAGCAGCTCTCGAGTTCTTCACAGAGAATTGTTTGACAAGATCTAAAAGCCTCCTGTGAAGGAGATTTCACAGCAATTGTCAACTACCTATCACAGTTAACTTCTCATCTTCTCCTATTCTCCTGATATGTCAGTTAGACCTTCCTTGTTTCTTCTTCCATTCCTAAGGGTCACAGAGCACAAATTACTTTTTTATTGTCTTTGAAGCATTTTTAGTCATATCTTGAAGAAACCCTTATTCCACAAAAATAACTTTATCTTGCCTTACTTCCCAGTTAGGGGAAAAAAATTTAGAATTCCTCTTGGCTTGGGTTTTCCAAAATACTCACCCACTTGGGGGGTACTTTTAGGGAGCATCATCTATTCAAGAAGAATAATAATTAATCAAGTGTGAATGAGAGCAGAAAAAAAATCATCTCTGAATATTAAGTAAAGTTCTGCATACTTGAGTATGGAATTAATTTTGGTCACACTAAAAGAAGTAGTATTAATAATTTAATACTTATTTTATAGTTTGCTATTAAATCTATAAAAAATTTTATATTATACTTTATATTCTGTGTTTGAAATATTCCATATCATTATATATTGTGAATAAGAATTAATGAAAAATAATGAATTTTTTTAACCTTTCTGGTGGTAACAGAATAGAAATAGCACTTTAAAGAAAAGTCATGATGAGAAAATGTACTTCAATTCAGAGAGTGGAGCGTTCAGAAACTCATTATGTCTTCAAAGTAACCAATATATTTATTTTGCTAACATCTTGCCAGGGCAATGAGATTTTCCTTCCAGTAGATGGTGATAGAGAACTTCCCAAAATTAAAAAAAAGGTAATTGATTACTGTGGACTTCCCTTCTCTTGTTTTTGTGGGATCTAACCCAAATCACCCTCGAAACAAACAGAATATTTTTTAGTGATCTCTTGATGAGAAATTTTATTGTTAGTCAGCTGGTTTATCTTTTCTCTATTTCCATATTTTCTCCTTTTTGGTATTGTTCCCTTGAAATACATTTTTTTGCTATATGATCTGGAATGAAATATGAAGCTGTAATTATTATTATGCTGAACAATTTTTGTCCTATGTCCTCAACTTTGGTTTTGGGAAACATTTCACCCTTCTCTCCTGTTTTCCCTCTGAGCTGGCTGGATGCTGAAGGTCAGCAAATTCTCCATCTCATTTCAGTTTGAATCCTGTGTTACAGAAGTGTTACTTTTGCTCTTAATCTCAGTCTTCATGTATTATTTATTAACAGAAATAAACATTTAGAAGTTTCAAATGTGTGAGAATAAAGGAAATAGATTTTGTTATGGAAAATTCCACAGTCAAATAAACCACTAATGATTTGTAGGGAAAAATGTAAATTCTGAAAAGATATTTACATAGAGGATGGAACCACGTTTTGCTATTTCAGTCATGTCCTTAGAATTTCTAAGGAAAAAAAAAAAAAAAGAAAAAAAAAGAAAAAGAAAATAGTTTTTTAAGCTTCAGAGGAACCATTCAGGTTTTCTTTAAATTTTGTAAATGCATCACAGATCATCTCTTAGGTACTTGAGAGGATACCTTGGGCACTGTCTGACAGAGGTTATGTGGTTGTAGATGACATGAAGGTCCCAGTGACATTCTCTAAGTATGTAGCCTTGATGAGGGTGGTGCAAAAGAGAGACTGAACCTGAAAAACTCAGTGTCACTCATGTCTTAAAGCCAAACCAGAGCAAGACAGAGCTGATTACACTGAGGGGACATTGATACCAAACCACCAATGCTGTACCTGGTGTTGTTCTCACTTGGAAATGATTATGTCTCTCCCATTTGTTATCAAACAAAGGGGAAGGTGTAAGGTTGTCATAAACTTTCCAAGTTCTTTTCCTGAACTTGTATAAAGTCATTGCTGTGAAAGAATGATATAAATTATTGTTGTTCACTGTAATGGAATGAACTGAGGAATATGATGTGTTTTTATCTTGCTTTTCTGAAGAAAAAAAGAAAAAACCCTAACAAACCACAAAAAAACCCAAGTGAAAGCTATTTCATGTTCATGAAGACTTTCCTTGGAAACCTAGATTGTTTTACTTCCCCTGAAGGAACTTCAGTAATCTTACCCCAATTCTCTGTGATTTGGAAAAGATTATGGGAATGCTTCAAAACAATGATAAGATCAAAATAAGATCAAAATAAAATGTCTGAGTTTACCAGTCAGGCAGAAATGTTTTACTTAAGGTCAATCTAACACTAATCTCACTGTGCCTGAGCTAACCTTTTAGGATTATGGGAACTATTTTTCATTGCCCTGGCCTTCACTTCTGCATTATTGGGTAGGCTTACAAAATTATGTCTCCTAGTTGCTGCTCTACTTCTGTCCCTGAGGACAACATCAGTGTATGATGGAAGAAAAAATGTTTAATGGGAAAATATTGACCCCTCATTCTCCTGACATATATTTATTGGATTTTTTTTTTTTAAGAAGGTTTTTTAATCTTATTTCCGTCCTGTAGTTTGGACACAGGGGTTGTATTAGTGTGAGAAAATATACCTACCATGACTCCAAAGCAGGCAGAGAGATGCCAGGAGATGCTTTAGCATAATTTTGAAGTGATTGCTAAAAGCCAGGCTAAACCAATTAAAAAACTTTCATAAGCAAAACCTGCACATAAAAAAAATAAAATCTATTTTGCATACCTGAGCAGATTTCCACCCTGAATTAGTAACTTCATATTTGTTCTGATAAAAACCAAGCACAAATGCCAGGTCTGTCCAGGGAAAAACATCTTGAAAGCTGCCCAAATGATAGGAGAACACTACTGGGGATGAAAAATATGATGATCTTCCTGCTCTGAATATCTTCATTCTCTTCCAAGTTACCATAGGAACATTAATTTGATTGTGTACTTCCTACACCGCTGCTAATTAGTTATCTCGTATTAATTATAGTAATTACACACACACCTATCTATAGGACTATTAGGCAGTTCATAGGAAAAAGGCACAAAACAAGATGTGCTTGATGCAGAGCAGCTAATCAGCCAACAGCTGCTCTTGGTCCCAGAGTTGCTAGTTAACACCCAAAATACTGCACAAAAGGGATACTTTCAAAATTCCAGCCATTAAAAACCCTTTTCAAGTCACTGCTAAACAAATGTCTTCAGTCTGTGTATTTCTCTTCATCTGCTAACACAGGCAGGGATCAGAACTGGATGCTGATATGACTAAGCAGCAGTACAAGAACCATCAAAGGGCTGTTGTGAGGACACATTACCACAGAACAAACAGAATATGTTTTAGCAGAGGAAATGTAGTCTGGGCAAATATAGGTCAGTAAATCTACTTTTAAATCAATAAAAGCTGTTTATCTGCACTCTAGGAGTAGTTTTGCCTGGAGACTAATTTCTGTCTTTACCACGATTTTATACACTAGGGTGGGTGATGGAAAAAGACTCGTCCTTGTGCATGAACTATCATAGGAAGTGCATAGAAAGGGATTTTCCTCAATGAACTACCAAGTAGAGCCTCCTGCTAATGTGTGCTTCAAGCAGTGTCCAAAAACTAACATCCAGAGTGAGATGTTGCTTGCCATCAGCCATGAAATGCTTTGTTTTACATAAGAATCTACAAAAAAAAACCCCAAAAAACCTACACTTTGTTCAATTTTATGTCTCTGTTCTAAGTGGACAAAAATCACAGATCTGCTTCCTACTCCTCCATATATGCATGAGGATGGCTTGGTATGAGAATGTGTTCTACTGTGAAATTTATGATCTGCTCCCACCTCCTGTGGTGCTTGAGAGTACGAAGCACTCAGTGACAGTTTTAGGAGAGGAAACCATTAGATCATCTGCTTCTCTTCCTCTGAATCACAGGCCAGCAAGGGCTTGCAGCCCTTACCCTGCTCCCCCGGGGACAGCTCTCTCACTGAGGCATTAGGGCAGCACTGGGAGCTGTGAGGATCCCACATCCATTCAGCTCTCCTCACTTCCACTGCCACAAAATGGGAAGCTTCAGCTTCCATTGTTTGGTTCTGCTTCTATTCCCTCCATTCTATTGCAGCCTCCCATCACACCCCACCTTTCTTTCCTGGGAAGGACATGGATCGGAGGTGTTTCATCTCTATATCTTTACTATATCCCTATATTCCTATATCTATATCTATATCTATATCTATT
>JACBWW010000049.1:2487455-2556292 GCA_020086605.1 Lanius collurio
ACAAAGACAGGAAGAGGTTTATCTGGCTTTGAAAGTTGACAAGACTTAAAACCACAGACCAAGTCTCTTCTGCTGTCAAAAGTAACCCTCATTCTTAAGAACAAATAGGAGCATGGCTGAGTATGAGAACAGAAGGGTTGATCTTGCCCCCCCGATGGGCTGATGCAGCTCCTCAATAAACCAGTTCACAAAGGGTTCCTGTGATGAGCTCAGGCAGCTGAGCTGCTGTGCCTGAAGCCATCACCGTGTGTCACCGTGAGGAAGTTCAAGTCTTCTGCCCTTGGGGGATCACAAAATCAGGCAGGAGGGAGGGTGAGAGTTTGATAGGACCTTGATTACCCACTTGCCAGCACAGTGCTGATCCCGACAGTCAAACTGACTGCCAAATGATTGTTTGCTTTTATCTTTCACAGGCTTTCCAGAAAAATAACTGAAAAAGTATTTTGTATTTTTAAGTCTAGATATAGCGCTTTCCTAGTGGTTTACATATCCTAAAAAGGAAAAGAAATAGCCCAAAAAAAGCTTCTGGTTAGGTTTAGACAAAGAATTTTCTTCTCTCAATTTTATTCAATATTTGCTTTATTCTCCCAAAGGACTCTCTCTCAATTACCAAGGTAATAAAGATCTAATGTATCTATTTCTTCTTTGGAATTATTTGGCTCATTTTTACAAAAGCAGGGAGGAAGAAAAGTATAAATTAAGATCTTAGTATGATTAAACAACCACGTAGCTGCAATGAAAAATGTCACATCTGAAACTGTCTTGGAGAAAAGCACATCCTCAGGCCAACATACAGTTTGACAGTGCACATGCAGTCTTTCAACTTATTGAAATGGAGTAATTTCCATGGAAATTCTCTAATTTCCTCCCATAAAAGAATGGAAATACTTCTTCCTGTTCTCTTCTTGGTCACAGTAATCACTTCCTTTTAGAACTTACTCTTCCTGTCGTTCAAGTGCTTTCACATGCCCTCTCTCACCTATCTTAGAAATCTTTCACCAGTCACTCCAGGCCCTTTCAGTGCATGAGTGCCTTTAAAGTTCATTTGTTAATATTCACACTGTTTCCTGTGGTGTTCCTGCCATGTTGTTAAATTCTGCTTTGAATATCATTCATTCCAGCTTATATTTGGAGATGTTTTTGAGTTGTGTTTGCCCTTTATGAAAATGTTGCTGTATTTCATTCTGTGGTACCTGCAAACCATGGCAGGGACTTTGTTGCCTATTCAACTTCTGGAGGAAAGCAGCACAAACTTTTTGTTTGCTCAGGACTTGGCTCTTTGGGTGACATCCTGGCTCCAATGAAGTCAAATTACTTTTTTTCCATTTGCTTCAGTTGAGATGAGTTTTCTCTATTCATTCACTTAAGTGATAATAAAGAGGAGAAAAAATAAAATATATGTTTAAGAGAAAAAAATCTGTAAAATTTCAGGGAGCACCAAAGGTGATGATACTTCCAGATGACTGATTTTTCATCTTCATACTATGTGGCGACTTTAAAATTGTGTGATACTTTCTAAGCAACTTGGTTTAGATCTCTCCTCCTCATCTCCCTTCTCAAATTCTCTATTATATTAAGGATATATTAAAAAAATAACAAGGTTTTTAAGGTTTAGAAAAAGTTCTGAATCTGACTTGGAAAGGGAAGGAAATGACTGCAGATAAATTGTGTTCTGCTCTGCCAACTGCTAGGCCAGCTTGATTCTGGGAAAGGATGGCAACTGTTGGATGTGAACAATGTGAACAAGATATGTTAATTTGATGTTTCTTTACTGAAAAAAATAGTTAAAAGTTCCAGAATGAAATAGATGGGTTAAACCTGTCATTCTGAAAGTTTCAGAAGGAAATAGATGGGTTAAACCTGTCATTCTGGCCTTTTATTTTGTCACAGAGAAGAAACAGGGAAGGACTGTTGTGTTATACGCTGCAATGATTATTAATAAGAAAATATTTCTTCCCATTTCTCCTTCTTCCCTTTCGTGCTGGAATTATTATTATATGAATTTCCCTTTCCACATTTTCATAATCAAAAGCAGCTTGTGCACAAGTATCCACAACATTAAGTTGTGAAGTATTACCCACATCCTTCCTTCATCTTTTCAGCTGAGCACCTTGAACCCTCCTCGTTGTCTCTGCTTCTTCAGCACAGCCACCATTGCAGCTTTGTTTCCTTCACCTGGCAGCAGTGAGCAATTGACAATGACAGTGGACATCTCTGGAATGAACCTTTCCATAATCTGTGGAGAAACACAGATCTGAGATCCAAGGTTATGGCATTGTTACAGGAATTCAAACCTGTTCTGTGTTCTGCCCAGCAGAGACTTTCTTCATTCTCTGTTGGACCATGAGGATAATCCACAGTGTTCACCTAAAAACTGGGATGCAGCATTTTTTCCATAAAAGATAGGTACAAACAATTAATTACAAGAAGGGGAAATGGTGCTTTTGGTCTCTGAATCTGCATTGCTATTTTTGCCAAAGAGCTCTGCAGGTCATTCAGAGAGATCCTCAGCAGGGATTAGGCACACAGGGAGATGTGCACTTCCACTCCCTATAACATAATAACCTTCAGCTGAAAGCCAAAAATTCTCATTCTTTGTACTTCAGGAACACCTTTTCAGTGTTGTAGTTGTATCTATAGGTAGATTTTCCAAGTTCACTCAGAGGTCTGACTCTGTTGCTAATCACATCCATGGGAAGGAGCTTAGACCAGAACCATGACTTTTCTAAAGAGTAACACAGGGTTCATTTTTGGTAAATGGGAATATCTCTGTGCCCTTGACCTTGAATATATTTTTTGAGCATGCAACTGGCCATATGACAAAAGGCTTACAATGGGAAAATTGTGGGTTTTCAATATTTGGACAAAAATCTTGCAAATAATTTTTCCATTAGTACTGCTGGAAAGTTGCTCTGTTATAAATCTTTTTTTTTTAACAGCATAAAATAGTATAAAATAGCCAAGGTGCTAAAGATATGTGTGTTTTATCTTCATAAGATACATTGTATAAGTTGATTTCCTTTAATGGGCTTTTAATATTTTTGGAAAATATTTTCTTTATTTTGGTAGCTGGTTTGCTTCCTCTTGGCTGGCTTCTGTTTTATCCTCAGATATTCTTTGTAGGAGATGTAAAAATAAGGACAATGTCTGACACATGAGCTGAGCTCTTTAAAGTTTTCAGTCCTCATGTCTGTGGCTAAAAGAAGTAGGTTAATCTCAGTTTGGAATTGTATTTTTACCACCCTGGTTTTCATTGCCTCATCAAGGTCAAGTTTTAAAATAGGCTGAGCAATCTCATGACTGTCCACGATTGGACAAGTGAAAAACATAATTTGCAAAGTTTTATGCTTGTTGGGTTTCTGAAAAGAAACCAAAATTTCCTTCCAATATGTACTTTTCTTCAACATTTCTAAAAATTGAATGAGAAAATGATAATGTTCCCTAGGAGCCCACTAATAAAATATAATAAAATATTGTTAGGTTTTATTATTTGTTGACAAAGAGTACTTTTGATGAGACAAGAACTGATCACTTCCCTGTTGTTATTTCCATCTGATCTTCCTCTCATCCTTCCAGGAGCTCTCTTGAAGCAGAGTCTCCCAAAACCTGATGTTGCTCCTTATTACAAACCTCCACAGGCTGGGTGAGATTAAAACACACACTAAGAGAAGTTTATTGTCTACCATGAAGTGTGATGTACCAATGAAGACAGACATACATTTTTAATTTTTAATGGAGTATCCTTCACCTTACAGAAGGCCTTTCTCATTCTGGGAACTTTCCAGTTCACTTGGGACCCCACTCTCCTGCTCTGCCACCTTCCCCTGTGCACCCTGGAGTGACTGTGGCAGTTTTACACCTGCATATCTCATGCTGTTGTTTTTGTGTGCTGTTCTCATGATCTCACACTTGCAAATCCTGAGATATATTTATTTAGTCATTTTTTTCCTGAAAGAAATTGTTACAGATGTGAGAATAATTATCTCCATCCTTTTCCTGCCTTTTTTTTTTAAGTGTATAACAATATAGTAGAGGAGAGGAAGACTTAATGAATGACTTCAGTACATAAAAACCTTTTCAATAGCCAATAATTATTATCCAAAAATATGTATATATGCACAAAGTTTAGAAGTTAATCAGTGTGCAACATGTAATTAAAGTTTGTTCAAGTGAATGTTAGTAGGATCACAGGCAGAAACCATCAACTGGAAGATTATTCTTCTTCCTGGCTGGCCACTGGGGAGAGTTTTCACTATTCCATTCTTTCTCTTGCTCTGTTCATCCCCTAAAAGTGACTTCACCATTCGAGTCCGTGTGTGCCATTAACCAGACATCCCATGAATAAAACCTTGTCCATGGAGGCCTCCCTTCCCCTGCTTTGTGTAAAGCTCTCAGTGCCCTGGTAGGTTCAAGACAAGACCAAATCCAAACAGGAATCTGCAAAACAAGGATCCAGATAAACTGCCAGTTCTGCCCCAAGCTTGGCCTGGAGATTGCAGTTGAAACACAGTGAAGAGTGAGCCAGGGGAAATCCTTCTGTGATTTTGATGCATTTGGTCCTTGTTTGAGAAAGGGAAAAAGCCACAATCAAATTCAATGTTAACAGCAATTTATAGCACTTTTGCATCTGTCAAGTTTTAAGCTTTTATTTGTGCTTCTGATTCACACTCAAGGATGTACAATTTGCAGTGCTTCTGAGTATGCATCCTATAGGAAAAAAATCCAACAAAACCCCTTTCTCTTCTTTTTCCTCATTTTAAAAAACTGTGATTAAGATGCACATTGCAGAATGCTCAATAATTTTCAACCATTTTTTTTCCTGTTATGTAAGATGTATTCCTAACCACTCTGAATCTATAGAAATAACAGTGTGCACTCGAACTATTTATATCTCTGAACATATCATTTTTCTTATCAAGTTGTCATTGAATTTTCTGAGCTGTTTGACTAGTTATTGCAGACAGAGTAAAAATATTCAGCTGCCAGGTATGCCTTAAAAATAAAAGGACCCACAAAGACAATAATAGGAAGTTGCTCTAATATTCTACACTTTTAGCTCTACTCCTGCTGATTACTGATGGAGCTGTTGTGTTTTTGAAAAGATATATGATTATATTTTTAATCCACTAGCTGTAGCATGATGCATTAGAACAGTTTTGCTAATGAGTTTTTTGTACTTTTCAGACATATCCTGTCAATGCGATCTTGGCAGATAATCTTGTAGAGTGGCAAGATCTTTGTGCTCATCAAATTGGCCACCCATTTGTGAGCTACACTAGATGATGCCTGAACTTTAATACAGATATTGACAATCTGTGTCAATATACAAGCCTGTGCCTAATTGGAAAGAGAATACAAATTTGCAAGTATGGAAAGATCTGTTCCACAGATATTTTTTGCTGACTCTCTTTTGCAATGGGTTGATCACTGGAGATAACACAGTGGAAGTTCTCTCAGAAAACCATATTTGCACTTGCTATCACCATATGCTAAGTAGCTTGTGCAAATGTTACTCCTATGCTGAATCAATTGCCTGACTAATTATTGTATTAACTGCTTACAGCCTGAATTTACATTCTCTCTTTCATTCATTATCAGTTCATTGTTGCCTGCCTGATTTGCTTCCTCACAGATTAGAAATCTCTTCCTCAGTCTGACACAGAAATCTGTGCTGTGGTATAATTGTGACTGCCTGAAAATACAGAGAAGAGGAGATTTCAGAAATCAGATATGCAAAAAAAAAATAAACTGTGCTCTTTATATGCTATTAA
Organism: Lanius collurio; assembly: GCA_020086605.1. Lineage (NCBI taxonomy): Eukaryota > Metazoa > Chordata > Aves > Passeriformes > Laniidae > Lanius > Lanius collurio. The sequence goes on from JACBWW010000049.1 coordinate 2,493,227, forward strand.
TTAATTTCTGGGTTTGCTGCAAAATGTTTTGTCTTGCAAAACCAAGCAGATTCTACTGGTTGTGTTGGGGGCTTGGCAGATCTGTGAGATAGTGGTAGCTCTGGTGATAACTAACAGCAGCTGAGCTGGACTTCAAAGGAGCCAACAATTATTGACTGGAATGAAAATATGAAGAAATCACTTCAGATTTGTTCTCACAGATCAACATCTAGCCTGACACTTTACCAGACTTTGCTAGTTGCATATTCCATTAAAGTCAGTAGGAATTTTGCCTTTGTGGCCACCAAGATCAAGACTAGCCTATGAATTGTGTTAGTGCTGTCTGGATTATAAACTTTTCCTGACAAGTTCACTACTATGCAATATATTAGTGATTTAAAATTTAAAACAATTAATATCTTTTATTTTATGTACTTGTTACCTTACCAGTATGCCTTACCAACTGATTGTGATTTTGTTGTTTTAGAGTCTATCTTCCAACAAGACATTTTTTCTTGATCAGGAGATAGAGTATTTCCCTTGTCATTATTTTCCAGTAATTAAACATCCTCACTTTTGGAAGAAAAAAAAAAAAAAAAAAGGCCAAATTTATTCAGTTTCATCTGTTTGAAATTAAACTTAAGGGTATTAGTGTTTGTGTGGGAGGGCACTTAGGAAGGCCCTTCCTTGAGAGAGGGGCATTCTACTGGCCAAGGGGAAAAAATTGAACTCCATCTGCCATACAGAGAAAGCTGAAGCACTCAAAAAAAAGGTTTTTTTACTGACATGTGCCCCAGTGACCCTGTTCACATCACAGAAGACAAAGGCAGGGACTGAGAGAAGGAAGAACTGTCCACTGAAGAAGATCAGATTTGAGAAAATCTCAGGAACCAGAAGGTGCACAGATCCATGAGACCTGATGAGGAGCAACTGCAGGTCCTGAGGGATCTGGTGGGTAAAGTGGTTAAACCACAGTCCATCCTGGTTGAAAGTCATGGCTGTCCTGTGAAGATCCCACTGACTGGAACGGGGGAAGCACAGTTTTAAAAAGGGATAAGAGGGAAGACCTGGGGACCTACAAACTGCTCAGTGTCATTTCAGTGTCCAGCAAGATCATGGAGCAGATCATCCTGGAAGCTCTTCTAAGGCACATGGAAAAGGAGGAGGTGATTGGTGACAGCCAAGAGGGCTTCACTAAGGGAAAATTGTGCCTGTCAAATTTGGGGACCTTCTATGATGGGGTTACAGTTTGGGGGATGAGAAAAAAGCAGCAGATGCCACCTATCTGGACTTGCACAAAGTGTTTGTGCACTGTCCCACATGGCAGCCTTGTTTCTAAACTGGAGAGATGGATTTGACAGATGGACATCTTGGAGGATAAGAAATTGGCTTGGTGGCTGCACTCAGAGTTGTGATCAACACCTTGATGTCCAAGAGGAGACCAGTGACAAGATGTGCTCCTCAGGGGTGGTGTTGGCACTGGCATTGTTTAACATCTCTGTCACCAACATGGAAGGGGACTGAGTGCAGCCTCAGCAAGTCTGCTGATGACCCTGAGCTGTGTGCTGTGGCTGACACACTGGAGAGAGGGGATGTCATCCAGAGGGACCTGGACAGGCTGAGAGAAGGGCCTGGGGAACTTCATGAAGTTCAACAAGGCCAAGTGCAACATCTGACACCTGGCTCAGGGCAATCTCAAGCACAGCCACAGGCTGGGCAGAGAAAGGATTGAGAGCAGCCCTGCAGACAAGGACTTGGGGATGTTTGTTCAAGGTGCCAACTGCATCCTGGGCTGCTGTAGGGTCTGACAAGCCCCTGTCTTGGCAGGAAGCCCTTGTTTAGATAAAGGGAACTGCAACATCTCCAGACGTGGGGTCTGACAGGCCCCTGCCCTGGCAGGGAGGCCTGGAGATAAAGAGGTAGCACAATCTCCCTCCAGGCCCCTCTTGGGGAAACAAAGAGCCTTTTTAGTTAGAGAAGATAGATCCAAGATCCTCTAGGAAACTCTATGTAAAATACCCTAATGCCCATTGGTTTCTCACCCTTGCACACCCACCTCTGTACCCCATAAAAGAGACCCCTCTGCCCCAAGTCGGGGAGGATCCGTCTCTGGTCACCCCTTCGTGGAAGTTGCAAGAATAAAGCTGCTTCTGCGGAACCACCGAGTCCTCTCCTCTCTCTGTGCGGGCCTGGCCCTGGGGGTTTGCCTTGCAGAGCAGAGCTGAAATCACTGCTGAATCCCTGAGAGCTGATGGCTGCTGAGCCAGGCACCTCTGCAGGCACCCCCGGCCGAGGGCTGAGAGAAGCCACGACCCCCTGGGAGACGGTTCCTGACGGGATCACCTCTGCAGAGGGTTCCTGACGGGATCACCTCTGCAGAGGGTTCCTGACGGGATCACCTCTGCAGAGGGTTCCTCACAGGATCACCTCTGCAGAGGGTTCCTGACGGGATCACCTCTCCAGACGGTTCCTCACAGGATCACCTCTGCAGAGGGTTCCTCACAGGATCACCTCTCTGGGTCTGCTACGGCTTCTTGGGTCGGAGCCTCTGACCCCATCCAGCCCGGGCCGGGAGAAACCCCCCGACCAGCTTAATAACTTTAGGCTGCATCAAAGGAGATGTGTCCAGCGGGCTGAGGGACAAGATTCTCCCCCTTTGATGTGCTCTGTGAGACCCCTCCCAGACTCCTGCATCCAGGTCTGGGACACCCAATACAAGAAAGGTGTTGAGCTGTTGGAACAAGGTCAGAGAACGACTGAATTGATCACAGGAGTGGAGCATCTCTGCTGTGGAGACAGGCTGAGATAGTTCAGGCTGTTCAGCCTGGAGAAGAGAAGGCTCCAGAGAGACCTTATAGCAGCCCTTCAGCACCTAAAGGGAATTTACATGAAGGTTGGAAAGGGCTTTTCTCAAGGACATGCAATTTCACTTGTGAAGTGGTTTGAGTTCCTCACCATTTTCCTTGCTTTCAGTCCTGATATCACCTCTTCTTTTTTTTTATTCTGATTTTCTCCTGAAAATACTCAGTGGCATTAGGCAAGTCCTTGCAAAATTTTTTTTGTCTGTTCTTCCTCCCTAGGCTGACAATTTTCCACTGAATCTCTTTCTGAGAATAGACAGTCATCAAGTTCTCAACCCACCTAATGTGCTTTCTTGACAACTTTTAACCAGAAGGCAGTGAAATACTAAATCCCACACTCTTCTGAAGTCTTAGTATGTTTGCAGTTATCAAGCCTGTCATTTCAAAAAACGTGGGGGTTTTTGGTTTGATTGCATTGATTTTCCTGGGAAAAAAAAGTAGCATTGACTGACATTAATCACCTTCTCAGGCTTATAATTTATGAATTTATAACAGAATCTGCTTTTTCTTGAATTATGTCTGCGACAGATATCAGGCTAATTGTGTCCATAGTATCTTACCCAACCTTGCTTTCTCTGATTCTTCTCATGCAGTGCTGGGATCCATCCAGCCTGCTGCTGTTTTGCCTGTATCCCTGTATATTCACCCAGTCTATTCAAAATTCAGAGCATGAACTAGAAATGTCCTCCATCAACTCACACAGAATCCATCCGAGCAAGTATCCTGGCCTGCTGATTTAAAATTATTTATGTCTGAGAGATGTTTAACACCCTCCACAGCTACTAATGGACTGGAAAATACTTTATCATGTTCATATGATTCAAATACATCCTCCTGCTTCTTTCAAGATACAAAACGGAAATACTGAATAAACATATATCTCATTAAAAGTTCTGCCACCCCCTAAGCACCACAATTTTATTATAGCTATTATTCAGAACTTACCTTCTTCCAGACAGATTTTGCTCTTTTACTGCTTTAATTTTCTAAAACCTGTAACTTCCCCTCCTGGTTGATAGCTGTTGCTTCCCTTTTCTGTTTGCTAAATATTGCCTTTTAATTTCTAAGTTGTGCTTCCAGTCTTTTGTTGAGCCTGGAAGGGTTATAACTAATGTGGTCCTCTCTTTTTGATGTGTATTTATGAGATTTTAGATACTTAGTTATTTTTAAAGAGCTCTCAGATTTCATCTGGGGGATTTTTTAACACTTTTTTATAGTTCCCTTCTTTATTTTTTTTTCTCTGATCAGGTTTATATATCTGTTTTGATTGATGAAATACGTGTGGATGGGGAAGAGGTGACCTGACCTATTTATTCCTTGTCTGTCTGTACACCGTATTTCAGGTTTCAGTGTTGGAGTGTTTACACCACTCAGTGGAAAAATGTGTAAATGGACCTACAGAGTAAATGGTGTGCTTTGAGGGAAGATCCTTCCCCTTTTATCTAGAATAGGCCTGTTGAGGTGCCCAAAGCTCTGATCATGAAACATGGTGTGGCTGTGGGGTTCTTGTACTCAGATTAGATTCAGAAATTAGTTTGGTATTTTTGGTTGTTTAAACCACTTCACAGAATGTATAACCTTATTTCATAAGGCAGCAAACAGCTTTCAGTACACTGATTAATTCCTTCATTTTCCATGGAAATAAGTCAAAATTTCTTACCCCTGAAACTTCTGAACATGGATTTAACTTTCTTTTTTTTTTTTTTTTTACTGTGGAAAAAATCTATTACAGTTTAAAATCATAAGTATGTTTTACTTCTGGCTACTTGAGACTTACCACATTTATTTTCACCAAAGGATTTGTCTTGAACTGAGCATGGAAGGAGTGCATTACCCACTTACCTACTCCTTGTAAGATTTAGAGGAAGTGTGTGTTCTGTGATGTCTATGAGGAATTGTCCAGCATGTGATAGTTTGGCTCTCAATCAGCCATGGACCATTGATTTCATTTTTTTTTGTAAATAGGAACGTCATTGCCTTCAGTAGGGCATCAAGCTGCTCAGTAGCTACCAGTGTAATCTTCCTATATTTGCTGCTGTCATCCTTCTTTCTTACATTCCTGCTATTATTATTTATGGTCAGCTGCTATCTTATTAGCTTGTTAGAACAGGGGGTTTATCTTCCTGTGTGTTTGTAAAGCACCTGCAGTGACAAGGACCATGATCCTGACATGCTGCATAAATAACAGCAGGATCCCTGGCTGTTGGGATTGCAGATGTTGCTGAAGGCCTCCAAAAGGAGGCTGAGGGGCCTCCTTTTATTTTCTACAGCTTCATGAGGAAGTGGAGAGGGACGTGCTGATTTCTTCTCCCCATTATCCAGTGACAGGATGCATGGGAATGGCTCAAAGCTGTCCCTGGGGAGGCTTAGGTAGGACAAGAAACACTTCTTTACTGAGAGGGTGGTAAAACACTGCTTCCTAGAGAGGTGATTGATGTCCTAAGTCTGTCAGTGCTTGAGGCATTTGGACAATGCCCTGAACAACATACTTTAACTTGGTCAGCTCTGAATTAGTCAGGGCAGTCAGATTAGATGATTTTATAGATACCCTCCAACTGAATTATTCAATCTATTCTATTCTATTCTATTCTATTCTATTCTATTCTATTCTATTCTATTCTATTCTATTCTATTCCATTCTATTCCATTCCATTCCATTCCATTCTATTTTATCCTATTCTATTCTATTCTATTCCATTCTATTCTATTCTATTCTATTCTATTCTATTCTATTCTATTCTATTCTATTTTAAATATATACCTAAGCAATATTTGGACATCCATTGTATGGGTGAATTAGTCTCTGTTTTCTTAAAATGGTGAATCCTAAATCTGCTACTGATTTCAGCAAGATTTGGATCAAGTCCTGCAGGAATACTCTAAATGAGGGTATCAGCAAATGGCAGTGCTGGTTCAGTGTGGGTCCTTTTCCTCCAGGCACTTGTTTAATGCAAGATTTTTTCCATTAGAAAGGCCAAAGTAAGAAAAACACCTAAAACCAATCAGAGACCTTTTCAGAGTTCTCTGCAGAGGTTACAGAAATGCCATTTCCACTTTTAATCTCTCCACGATGTGACCTTGAGAGGTCACCTAGTGACATGTGACATAGTGAAGTGTCATGGTGGTCTTTGCACAGGGTCTGACCCTGCATCTCCCAGCCAAGCCAGGAGTTCTCTTCCTGCCTGTTCTCCAGCTGTCCAATACCTGATCCCTGCCTGTCTGCTTCTTTGGCACCAGGTAACTTGTCAGGAGAAAAATAACAACTCACAGCAGCACCTGTCTCACAAAGCCCTAAATCTCAGTAACTGAGATGTCTCAGTCTGTGGTCTCTGAAAAGCTGAACAGGAGTCATTAAAAACTAACCAAAATTGTTTTAAACTACTGTTTTGATATTCAGCTGCATTGAGGAGTGTGTTATAAACATTGGAAGGTCACTGTGTTTTGCAAATCTTACAAAGTATTTCTGAGTCCCACAATATGCTTACAAATCTCAAAACAGTTTCACCAATTAAGTCAATGAATCCTGAATGAAAAATACAGATACTTTCACTTGCAAATCCCGACTTTCTTTCTACAAATCAAGGATAAGAAGGGATTTACAAAACCTGCAATGTCAAGTACTGAAGCAATTTTGATTCTCAATATGCCTTGTGGCTATGTTTGAAAGAATGAGCAAGAAAAAATTTGCTGACATGATGTCAAAAATCCAAAGAATAAAGTTCTTCCAGCTGAAGGGAGAAGAAACAAAAAAGGAAGCGAAATACTGTCCATGAGGATTTTTCCTCACAATGATGTCCTCTGCTTGGTTAGGTCCAGATCAAAGCATAATGTGTAGAGATCCTTAAAGCTGTTAAAACTGGCACACTTTCCCCACTAAATTAGAATAGAGATTCCCAGACTAAATTAGAATAGAGAAAAATATATTAGAATAGATTAAAAAAGTATAGAATGGAGTGGAATGGAAGAGAAGAGAAAAGAGAAGAGAAGAGAAGAGAAGAGAAGAGAAGAGAAGAGAAGAGAAGAGAAGAGAAGAGAAGAGAAGAGAAGAGAAGAGAAGAGAAGAGAAGAGAAGGGAAGAGTTGCAATTGGAAGGGATCTGAAACAGTCATGTGGTACAATTGCCTCACCAGTTCAGGGTTGACCAACAGTTTAAACTTTTTCCTGTTTAAGGGCAGTGTCCAAATGCCTCTCAGAATTATCATAAGGGTTGTTAAACACCATAGCTTGGGGTGTGTTTGTCCTGAATCTCTGAAACGTAGACTCAAAGAATCTCTAAATATGAATCTTGAATTTCAGAAAATTTATTTTCCCCAAAGTCCCCAAGTTATCACTAACTTAAATGACATTGGTATGCAGCATTCAGTTCACTTTGAGCCTTGATGATTATTGTTATTTATTTTAGTAAATATGTATTTAATTGTCCATGCTCTCAATCCTTGGCCCATTTTAAACCTTTTTTTACTTAATTCCTAGAAAATTTTCTGAGCTGTCAATTAGGAAACAGCTCATAAAAAGTGAAGAAAATTTTATATTTGCTCTCTTGAATCTGCCTGAAAACCATGGAAAGATTTTATGTTTACCTAATTTTATGAGTTTAATGTGCAGCTTCCATATGGTTTGATATATGTTCAGTACAGACACGTACTACTCATTTTAAATTGTGTAATAATGATGCCACAGATTCCATAGACCATGTTCAGATGATTTCATCAATGCATTCAATCAGAAACTCAGCTGACCTTACATGTTTACCTTTAATTAGATAAGTCCATCATAATTTGAATTTAATTGGAATTTAATTGGAATTAACAATTAACTGGAATTTAGGAAGTAGAATTTTTAAAACAGAAGACCTTCAGTATGACTTATTCTGACCACACCCAATCAACCAGTACAGCTTGAATGATGGATTTCAATGTCAGGTATTAAAGGCATGAATGAAGCTCACACCAGAGTATTATCAAGTGCTGAAGAAATTTATTTGGCCACAGATACACTCTCAAATTATTCATCACATGCTTTACACATAATTTTGAAAACTCCAGTTCTTAAGCCAGTGGGTTCTGAAATGTTGTGGATTCTTTACATGGAATCTATACTTCATTCTCCAGAATTGAATTTTTTACATTTTCCTTTTTTTTAATAACCATAGTACTGGACCCTTATCAAGGCACACAAAGTTTGGATGATGTAGAGAGAATTCTACCAAAATCCTAGATCTCTGAGAGACATGAAGTCTCTTTCCCATCCTCATAGTGGAGATGCCAGGTAAAGATGACTTTATTGTTGAATTGTGAAGTGAATCACTCTACCATGTTGTGGTAATGTACAGGATGAACCAATCCAAAGCCAAGCTGGTGGGGTGCAGCACTGCTGGTTAACTTTAGGGACTTGGTAGCTACTTGGAGAATATTTGTTATCACACATTAATTTCTGTATGCTCTTAGGGGGCCGTGTTTCCCACTGGTGGTGCAGAGGGATTGGTTTTAACATCAGTTACCCCAGCAGGGCCATCCCAGAGCACATGGCACAGGACTGCATTCAGGCAGCTCTTGAGTATCTCCAGTGAGGGAGACCCCACCCCCTCTCTGGACAATCTGCTCCAGTGTCTGTCACTGCACAGGATGGAAGTTTTTCCTCACGTTCCAGTGGAACTTCCTGTGCATCATCTTCTGTCCTTTGTGTCTCATCCTATTCCTTGTTACGGCTGAGCAGAGCCTGGACCTGCTATAAATAAGTCAAAATTCATGATAAATTAAATGGTATCAGGGTCGATTTAAGTATAAGGGATATTAGACTGTACATGTATCCAAGGATGTTATGTTTGGAATGTGCCTTGGCATGTTCCCTGGTAGCCCCCCCAGAGTCACGGGTTACCCTTCTCAGTGATTACATTTGCATCTGAAGCACAGGCAGAACTTCACAAGGGAAGTTTCAAGTACCCATCATTGGGAAGCCAGATATCCATCTGGCACATCAATCTACTCAAATCCACTCTGCCCCTGGAGAATCCTTTTTCCATCTGAAAGGAGCAACAGATATGATCATCTAAGTTTCTGTTCCTCCCTGGACTATGCTGATGAACGGACCTCTTGCCCAAGACTCTTTGTTTCAATTACACAAAGAGAGTTCCTGGAAACATCAACATCTGAACAGACCCCTCATTAAAGACACAAGAAGAGTTCCTGGAAACATCAACCAAAGACATAAAGAGAGTTCCTGGAAACATCAACATCTGAACGGATCCCTGATCTCTGGACCAGAGGACCATAGAAGACAAGATGAATATGAAAGAGACAAAGGATTTTCCAGCCAGAGGCAAGAAAAACAGTATAAAAACTGGACTTAGAAACCTCAGAGGTGTGCACTGCCACCCTGAACTGCTGGTGTTCAGGGCTGTGTATGTGTCACCCAGAGTCAAGAACCTAGGCTTGACCCTGCTGTTTGAAAGTGGCTATCCGAAATTGTTAATTTGATCATGAAATAAATTCTGTTCATTTTTTATATTAATAATTTGGCTCATGTAAATTATTAATTCGATTAAATTGGCATTTCATTTATAACAGACCCATCCTCTGACACCTCCCTTAGATACTGAGGGACACTGCTGAGAGCCCTTCTCAGTCACCTCTTAGGGCTGAACAGACCCAGCTCCATCAGTCCTTCCTCACAAGAGAGATGTTCCTGTCCCTTCATCCTCTTTCTCACCCTCTGCTGGACCTGCTCCAGGAGCTCCATGTCTCTGCTGTCCTGAGTAGCCCAGAACCCGACACAGCACTCCAGATACAGCCTCACTAAGACTAATTAATGGGTCAGGATTGAAATATAAATGTTCAAAAGAAATCAATTCTTTTTTTTTCCTTGTACTCCATCACCTACCAATTTGATAAATCTTAAAATATTCCTTTAGGGAAGAGAGTAAGTTACTCTTGTAAAAGTGTTTCCTTCCTGGTATTACACAATAATCTTCAGACATTCTTAGCAAGATTAAATAGATTTTATTTTTAATAATGAATGACTAAGTACTAACATGGCAGAAATCGAGGTAACTGATGTATTATTCAAGTACATGGTCTACAGTCATTTGAAGCCCATCAGCTTATTGATTTTATCCAGTTCAATGGCTTTGGATCAAACTACAGTATTTACAGGAGGTTTTATTTACAAGGCATTTAGAAACAAGTTCAGATAAGAATTTGCAAGTGCCACAAATGGTCAGCCCACTGATAAATTTAAGTGTACAGACAATGCATAAATAAACACTTATAGGTCAATGTTTATGGTGTTACATAAAGCAACTTTGTAGAATTTTCTGTTAATAGGTTTTTCATCACAGCTATACCATTTAAAAAATGCTTTTATTCACTGCCTAATATCCAAACCGGCAGGGAATTAAACAGCAGTAGCAAAACAAAATGGTATTTGATTAAAGAAAATTATTTTCTAAGAATGTTTTCATGTTGCCGCAGTGTTCCTACTGGTGGTACATTATGCCAAAAATATAAGACTGAACTAAAAATTTCATTGAGCAGCATTAGATGGCAGTCTTGGATGTGTTGTACAATGAACACCCAACGTGCCAAACTTCAGAGAAATGGTATGCTGGATTAAAAGCTGCTTCTGCAGTTGTATCTGGCTTCCCTGTTTAAATGGGTTTAGATCCCATAACTTCTGTCATCTGTCACAATAATAAAGCTCTGGTCTGAATAGCACAAAAGGGAACAATAGAAGATAAATCTTCAGACACGCTGAAAAAATATTCTTTAGAATAATGAGGATACAACAACATCACTATTGTTATTATTGTTGATATTATTATTACTATTATTATTATTAATATTATTACTATTATTATTACTATTATTTTTGTTATTTTTGTTTGAATAAATATCTGTAGGTAATTTTCATGGATTTTTCTCTCATTGGCTTTACTTTTGCAAAGAGCCAGATATTCTTTTAAGGCCTTCAGAAGGGCCTTTTCTGCTACAACCCCTTAGAAAACCATATAAATTTCGGTTGTTTTGCATCAGCCCAAAGGAGCTGATAGTTTCCTTTGAAATTATTTTCTTCAAAGTTATTCATAGTCCCCAATCCTATCACAGAACAAAAGGACCTTCAGAATATAGATGAAGAAAGCAAAGGCAGCCTCATAGTGCATTTCTGTGTGTGTAGGTTCCTCCAATCACAGCTGCTGCCAGTGCCTTTGACATCTGGTCACCACATATGGTTTCTTGCCCTGGATTTCTTTTCTTGGCTGGTGCCCTTGCATGAGGGATTTTGAAAACTGGTGGACTGTCAAGCTTGGATTCTGGAATTTGCTTGTACATACCATGTGTTCAGGACTGGCAGTAGGGATGTTCATCTGCTCTGCCCATTCTTTGATGTAATTAAATCTTGGGGTGTGGATCATTCAATTCCTTTTCCATATTTTTCATTTACATGAATTTCCTGCAGAATAGCATTTCTAGAAAATGCTGTCAGCTGGAATAGGGTTTTGTGATGTGGCTACAGGGGTCATATTTATATGTTTAGAGGAATTAGGTGTCAGATTTTCACCCCCAGTTAGGGAGTCAATGCTTTGTGCAGCCATGGAATCATGGAGTGGTTTGGGTTTGAAAAGACCTCAAAGATTGTCGAGTTCCAACCTCCTGCAGGGCAGGGAACAAAGAGAAATTAGGAGTAAGGTTTTAAAGTGAGTCTCATCATGAACAGGTTTAATGTGTCCAATTGTATGACCTGGATACTTCATGGATGAAACTCAAGTGGAGAATGAGCTCCACCTCACACCTGATGTGCTCAAAGTGTGTCCTTTGGACCAGGCTCAATACTCATAGCCCAGACATTACTGCTCAGGTAAAAGAAGATGACAAAAAGTTGCAAATTTATCACAATGGGCTTGGTTCACTTAAGAACCCCCCCAAACTATATTTTACCTATATTTGGCAAATGTAAGTGTATTTTATTATTGTTGTATTAGAATTTAATGTCAATATCTTCTATGTAGAGCTCAGTAATTCTCACAGTGCTTTACAAAACAGGCTTCTGGCATTATTTCTACTGTACAGCGAGCAAAAACAGGCACAGGAAAGATTCAGTGACTTCAGAAATGTGTCCTTGTAGCCCTCCATTAGAGAAAAAAGTAAAATCAAGACCATTGCAATTACAGCCCAGTACACTGTCTGCTAGACCTCAATGTCTTTTGGCACAACCCATTTGCCTTGGCTACCCAATAGAAAATACAGTATTATAGGAATTTATTATTTTTTCTTGTTAGTGGACCAAAACAATATTTGTATGGGGCAAATTGTGATGTTACAAAGCACAGTGTAAATCTGCATAAAGAAACCCAAATCTAACTGCATCCCAGAAGTGTAAAATAAAACAATTTGGGTTTCAAGGGAAGTTTAAAGTTCTTCTGGTCCAAGTGCCTTCAATGAGCTGGGACATCTTCAACAAGTTCAGGTCCCTCAGAGTTTTTTCCAACCTGACCTTGAACGTTTCCAGTGAAGACTGAGGCAAAAAGGTTGGTGGGAACCTCAACCTTCTTCTTGTCTGCTGCTCCCAGTTTACCAGGCTTGTTCTTCAGGGAGGAGCACTTTGGCCTTCCTGTTCTGCCTGACAGACCTGTAGAAATCCCTCTTATTATTCTTTTCATCCCTTGCCAACTTCAGCTCCAATACTGCACATTTTTCAAACAAGGTGTTGTTTTAACTTCTCAAAGGATTTAATGGTATTGCAGCAACTCTGTGGTTTTTTTGAATTTTCTTTGTCTTTTGGTGGGTTTTTTTGTTTGGTTTTTTTTTGGTTTTTTTTTTTTTTGGTTGGTTTTTGTTTTGTTTTGTTTTTTTTGTTGGTTTTTTTTCTTTTTTGTGTTATTCTCCTCCTTACTAGATTATCAAACAGTTTCATGTATTTTTCATGTTCCAGTGCTCTGCAATGGTTGATACAAACTGCACTTTAGAATATTTTGCCATGGATACAAAGAGCTCTGAAATATCTCAGAGTACCTGCTCACTGTGAAAATAAAGGTAAGCCTCTCTCGAGGAGAGTCAACTTTTCAAATCACTGAACATCCTGGATTACAAGAAAAATAACATCTCATTTTAGTGGAGCAATCCTTTCATGTGATTTTAGGCAAATAAGTAAATAATAAGGGAAGCTGAAAAGGGGAAAATCTTGGTCAGTGATATGGCAGTCAGGTCAATGTGAGCGTAGAGGAGAACTGGGCAATAGAAAGGGGGATCAGAGAACATAAAAGCAAGGTGTCAATAGGCTGTGTAGCAGCACTATTTTTGTGTTGACTGAACAATAGTTTAAAGAAGACCAATTAAAACAGAAATTCAATCTTCTTTCGCATGTAGCTTTCCTGTCCCATGAAGATATGAGATTTTCTGAGCTTATTTTTAGGGTGTTAATTTTATTTTGGTTTAGATTTCTGATTTAAGCTTGCTGTAGGAATCATGTCAAAGAAATAAATAGCATTCTTGTCTAAATTTTGCATGTTAAAAAGCTCTCAAGGAGAAAAGAGGAGAAATTAATTTCCCTAACCTACACCCAAACAACTTTCCAAATCTTGTTTCTAAAACTTTAACTGCATTCATGGATGAAGCAGAACATAAGAAAAACTTCCTATCCCTCCATTATGGTCTGTACTTATGTAGCAGAAGCATCTGGTTCAAATTCCTGATTTGTTTTTAAATCAGGGAGAAACATAAAGTGATGTTGTCTGTTTTAACATTTGGTGAGTTCATTTGCCTAAACACCATCCATGGTGGATAGACAAAAGAAGGGATTTCTGGGTGTGACTGATCTTATTGCAAAGCAGATTTTTACAGCAGAAGAGTTGAATCAGACCCTTATATTTCCTTTTTGTGCACCTCTGTTAACAGCAAGGTTTGGTTGTCTCAACCCCAAAACCTGCATAACAAACAGCTGGTGTGCCATGAGATTAATTCCACAAGAGTGACCACACCCTGGAGCTACAGTGGGATACCATGGCTGGTTTGGGACCAAAATAAATACGTGATGTACCCAGGGCTTTCTTACTTATTGAAATTCCCATGAAGGAAATGTTCTAATGAACTTTCCAACTTTTTTATCTTTTATTTGATCAAAAAAGTTGTACAACTCTTCTAACAAGTATGAAAACACAGGACTGACTCATCCTCAGTAAAATTCCCAGCTCCAGTTAATACTCTACTCTCTAATTCTGTGTATTCTGTATAACTGTGTGGAGAATGGCATGGTCCTATATTGAGAGATGATGAATGAAGAATATTCATATATAAAAATATAATTCTGTTAGGGTGGATCACTAATTTTATTTTCCTGATTACAAATTTATATATTTATATTTAAATAAATATATCAAAGAAATAAAAGATATTTGTTTCCTGTAAAAAGTAACCATTAATAAAAAAAGATAAGTTATTTTCTTTTCAGCTATTACTGAAATACATTGCTTTCTAGTTTCTGTAAAGAACAAAGGTGATATCCTTCAATAGCTGAAAATTGATAGAAAACTAGAAAGATTAAAAGGAAAAAAAAAAACCTCTTAAGTTGTAGCTATTTTTATATCTTTTCAACTTCATTTAAAACAATTTAGATTAGGACTAATTACATTAACTCTCTTTGTAAACTCTTCCAAGTCTTGATAATGCCCTGAAATTGTGTAGAAATATCCTTACTTGACACTTTTCAAAACACAAATAAGCTGAATTGAAACTCAATTTAAAAAGTATTGCATATTATATAAGAAGAAGACTAAAACTCTTAAGTAACTAATTTAAATTATCCTCCCTTTAAAATTAGACCATAAAACATTGAAAACTGAGCTTTACCACAAAAGAAACTAAACCAAATTCAAAGAATCCTCCATGAACCCCTGGCAATGGAGCCCCTGAAATTCGAATTATGTCCAAACAGTGTGGTTTTTGTTTGCTTGTTTGTTTGTTTACCTTGTCATAATCCCATGCTTGAGTTCATAGGTTACAGCTGAGGTCTGTTCACTCCTGTTTTCCCTCAGATTTTGAACCATGGAAATCTCACACTTACATATCTCAGAAAATAAAAGATGGTTAGGAGAGAAGAAAAGCCCATGTAAACACAACATAGACTTAGATAATCCCCACAGATATGCTAAAGCCTTCCAGATTCATGAACAATAAAATTTTGTGACAATTTTTCATTTGCATTGTATAAACTGCAATCTTTGCTTTGTTGGCAGAAACACTTTGTATTCATGAACTCTGTTTAGTTTAGTACTGCTTAGAATTTCCTTTTTCTTTTTAAATGCCAATAGAATTAAAAGACAAAATAGCAATGTTAGGCTAACACAACACACAAGGGTTTGTTTTAATTACTCATTCCTCTGCTAGCCATTATGTTTGCCCACCCTGCTACTTTCTGTCTGTTTGTGGAGCAGCCAGAACAGCCACTGATATTTCAAGGTGGTTCATAGTGGAAAAGGAAAGATTATACATAAAACTACAGCAGCCTACTTGAGGTGGGGGGAGGCAAACAGTCAGGTTCAATTCTTGTTCATGACTTTTAAGGAGTAAAATAAAAGCTCATTACTACAGCAGGCTTGTAAAAATATCAAATAATTTCCCAGTTTCATGTAAGCTAATGGACACATTTTTAAACTCATGTTCTGACAGGTTTGGAACAGGTGCTTAAAAGGTATTTTGACTATGTTTGAAATGCCACCGTTAATTTATCCTTTAAAAGGATGACATAAACGTTTGTAGAAAAAACATTCTCTCTCTTTGGTAGTATCAGTGTTTTCACACTGATATTCTCTAACTGGAGGGTCCCAAATTGGATATCAAATTTCATAAGTCACATAACTGAAAAATCTGGAATGTTTGAAAATGTTAAGCAATTCCAGCTTTGCTGACTCACCTGAGAGCACCTGTGTGAACAAACACCTCACAGGAGAGTGGGAGCCACCCAAGCATCTCCATCTGCTACCAAACTCTGGGTGTGCTTCAAAACCTGACTGGCACAGAAAAATAATGGTGAAGCTGTGGCAACAACACTCAAGTGAACTCAGACCAGAATTTATTGTCAAGCTCAAGCTTTTATGTAAGGAATCTATTTATTATTAATTCAATAATATTTTTAAAAGCCTTATGGCACCCTGTTTTATATCAGATGCATGTGCCAAATTTTCTGTGACTCTAAGTAGTACATTGGTAAGACTGGTCCTACTCTTGTGTTGCTTGAAAGGTATTTTACTGAAGAGCACAGATCTGTTACTGAAAATGGTGAGCAGAAAAGTGTGAAGAACAGGTTATTTCTGCTAATAGAAAGATCTCATTCAACACAAAACACTTTGCTTTGTTTTTTTTTGGTTGAAATTATTTTCCTAAGTCAATTCAAATATGGAAGACATTCATATTGACCTTTAGTTTTTGGCAAATAATTTCCTGTGTTGGCTAATTCCTATCCTGTTTGGAAATTATCTTCAATCCTCCACTTTCATTGCATTTTAATTCACCTCCCAATAATCTATTTACTCTTCTGAAACTCAGGGCACTGAAAGTAATAAAAAAAATGATTGAGTAATGACCCCAGGTGGGACTGCAAAATAGGCTGTATTTGAATCAGATTTATACCTGTGCCATGACAAAAACACCTCTCCTTGCATATAAGTCTGTGACAGAGAAGACTTAATGAACATAATAACTTGGAAAATTGTTTACAAATCTTTTGAGTCCATTGTGAGTAATGTTATGTCAAAGGTGATTGCAAGCTGTGAGGAGGAAAAGTAAAAAATAAAAATGATGGTAAGATGATGTTTTATGAAATGTTTTTCATACACAAATTTCAAGATTCACTGCAGAAGACTGTAGGTAATATAAACTGATTTTTAGGCACAACTTGTAAGAGCAGAAAGTTGATTACTTTCATGTAGGAAACTAAGAGAAGAAATGTGAGTGAGGTTTTCCTCTCCTCCACTTGAGCCACGAGGTTGCCATTCTGGCTTCCAAGGCAAAATTAACACTCCTATGTAATTATAGTCTTCCCAGAATTTGAAGTTAACAGGCCTTGGTGACTGGTCTTTCAGACCTCAGAATTGAGGTTATAATGCCAGACTGTCAGCTTGGCTAAAACCCCATTTCAGACCCACGGGAAGAGAACATCACGGACGGGGGGAGCAGCAGGACCACGATGCTTTTGCAGACTTGGGTGTTGCATTCCTGAGTTTGATTGGCAATGGAATATTTTAGAATTCTGCAAGAGGTAGTGTTCTTTTACACTTTCACCAGGCATACCCGGATCCTATTGCCCATGTAATTAAAAAGGTGTTACAGTACCTTAACCACTGTCTCATCTGTTCATTATTCATTTAACATTACACCTCCCCCAGCACTTTTTCCCCTATAGAAAGCAAGCTCCTTTTGGAAAAATGCTCAAGTGTAGATTGAGTGACATGCAAGAGCTTTTGCTGTTGAGTGACCCCTTGACACTCAGTAATGAAACCAGTCTTCAATGTTTGTATAAAAAGAACATTCAATTTTCAGGGAAATGTCAGCGTGATTATTTCCTGTATATGTCTTTTAATTTTTTATTTTTATTTTTATTTTGCCTGGGGTTTTATCATCACTTAACTACAATATGTACATCAGGAGTTGTATTTTCAGATAACAATGAACACTTCTGAAAAAAATATATTGAAGTTTTGACATTTTTTCATATCTTTTGAATGATTTTGCTTGCAGATAGGAATAGAGAGGAGGGACAATACATGCAAACAATAAATATGCCTCTCTAATAGTCATAAACTGACATTTTGAATATGAAGAATGCCTACTTATGTGTGCTCTCAGGTGAAGGGACCCTTCCTTGCAGCTCATGGAGGAAATCACAAATATGTGGGATCTGCACTAATGCTGTGCTCACACACAAACACCAAAACTCTGCTGCTCAAGATGTATGTTGATCTCTGAAAATTGAATTAGTCTTTGGTGGTGGTGGTGACCTTAGGACTGATTTCCAGGGACTCTTTAGCCATTCTTTGGGAATTTAATCATGAGGGTTAGAGCCTGCTCAAAGTAGGGAGCTTTTGGTGTGACTGCTGAACTGAGATAGAGGAGGGGAGAGAAGGGAGAGTAAAATCTATGTTTATTTTGGGTTTGTTGTTGTTTCCTATTGAAGAAAATTCTGAACTATGTTACTGCTCTTAAAAAAACCTCACTACTAATCCAGTTGCAGAAATGAAAGCTAAATGAAGCCTTGATTCATCATGGTCTGCTGGCAAAGGCAGTCTCCAGGCTGAAAGAAAGAGTGAGTCCCAATTTCCATCAGGTAGATGAAGGAAACATCTCAAACCCCTGTCTGTGTGTCCACTATGTTGTGCACATATAGGAAGATTTCATCCTTTTTGGTTTCACCTATGGCTGGTGTCCTACTATGTGCAAATTAAATGTTCATTAGCATTGAAACTAAAAAACAGGTGCCCCACTTCTAGAGCACATGCCCTGATTACCCTGATAAGGAGCAATTTTTTTTGTCTCCAAAGACTTCTAAACATTAAATGCAAAGTAGAACATCACTAGCGGGAAGAAATGAGGAAGAATGACGTCTGAGCATCCTTGTGTCAAGTTCATTCTTCTAGGAAGCCACATACCTGCATTCTAACCTATTTTTGCAGGGGAGCATGAGGATTTTAATAAAATGGAACAATGTCAGCAGGAGACAATGAACATATCCCTCTTCAGAATAGTCTTTTACATAATACCTGTAGGATGTGCCCATTGAAGTGCCTTTGGATGTGGGGATGTCTGCACTGTGAGATATCACTGGGACAGTTAATTCTACTTTTAAAATGTTCCCTATCAAATGTGAATTTGAATAGAGATTCAGGATGTTCAGAGTAGTCTTTTTCTGGGGAGAAGAAAGGTGCTGAGTGAAAAGCAAACCCTCTGGATGTAATAATTGTAACATGAGCTGCATTTATTGCAGGTACTGTTTAGAGTCCCTTTGCTGGTACATGGAGACATGAGGAATGGAATCCTGGTCTCAGATCTAATTTTAGGAAAACAGGCAATTCTTTATCTTGGACCCAGTACAGTTGTTCATAAATAGCTCAGGTGATGGGCTATATGCCTCCTCAGCAAGGCCACTGGTGGCCACAAAGCTGGGAGCAGTGGCTGACAGCCCAGAGGGCTCTGCAGCCCTCCAAAAGGACCTCACCAGGTTGGAGAGATGGGCAAAGAGGAAGAGAATGGAGTTCAACACAGGCAAGTGCAAGGGTCAAGAACCAAATAAACTCAACCTTGTGCTGTGTGCTCTGGGGGGCCTCTGCTTGAGCAGGGAGGTGGTACCAGGTGATCCACTGAGGTCCCTTCTAATCTGACCCACCCTGAGATTCTGTGACTCAGATGACCTCTCAGTTCTCCAAATCACAGTGATATGAACTGAAATATTTCATTGCCTGTCTCCCTTGATTATTCAGAGTTTGTATTCTTAGACTAGATATTGAAGATGAATCTGTATGGGAAATGTACACTCATGAATCCCACAGCCACTACTTCATCCACTGGGTTTCATCCAAATGTCTTACTCATCTTTCCTTCCATGAGGAATCACTCAAAACTGACTGAAAACACACAGACTTTGCAGATCTGTTCAGTCCCAGCAGATTTCTGGTACTTTGAGCAGTTTCCTGCTGTTGACCAAAGGTCACATTGCCTGATATCTACTTAATATCCCAACATACCTGAAGCTCAGTGTAACAAGACCCGGCACAGAACAGAAACTTAAACAGAAACAGATGAATACAGACTGTTGCTTGCAGTGAATTGTGGTAAAACAAGGGATAATGGAAGGTGACTAAAGTAACCAAAAGAAAACATAACAGAGTTATTATTGCTGAAAAAATAACTTGCCTGCCTTAAGAGTTGAGTAAAGGAATAAATATACTTCCAGTGGGAAAAATATTCTTCCTAGCTCTGTGTTAATGACACCCAAGAGCAAATAGATAAGAGTGTTCAATGTTTAATTCAATTTAATTTAAAGCTTGGCCACTGCTATAATCCTTTTGAAAAGTATTCCATTAGCTGAAAAACATTGTAGCCTCCAAATTATGTGCATACATGTGTTTACAAGAAGAAATGGATTCAAAGCTGGGTGGTAAACCAGAACCTGGTAGACAGCAGTGGGAACTTCTTGTTTATTTCCCTTTGTTTCAGAAATAATACAGCGCGTTTATAGCATGACCCCAAATCATTGGAATTGAAGGGAATGACTAATAACTGCAGCACACAGAGAAACTCTCCATTAAGGGTTGATTAAAACTCATTCAAGTTGCAAAACTCTTGTTAGCACCAAGTTTCACGCTGTCAGCAAATTGGCTGGGAAAATGCCCTTTGTTTCATTGTGATATTTCAATGTATTTCACAGAGAGACAATCACAGAAGTACTCGTGCATTCATCACACACTGAGATCCTCAGCAATCCAAAGGGTTGTGTGGTGCTGGCTGTTGATGTGAAGCACACTTCACAGGCAGGAGCGAGCAGCACAGGTCCAGGCCACACAAAAACCAGTGCTCTGATTTCACATTGCCACCTCAGATTATCTTGTTCCATCTTGCCACACAGGACAAAGGAAATATAAGGTGTACAGAAATGCTGTTTTCTTTTTCATGGGGAAGGTAGATTCTAGGCAAGACTGCATATCATGGTTTCATAGCTTTAAATTAATTATTCCCACAATCCTCAGTGGCTGACACTACTATTGACCCCCAGTTAAGAGGAAAAAAGGCATATTTCAATCCTGAGAGGCATTAAAAATTCAGTATTATCTGCTGCAACCTTGAAATGCCTTCCTACCATTTCATCTTCACTATTTTCCTGACAAAGTTTTTAATCTTGTAGAAGTTTCTTTTTTGCACCTTAATTGATCTTCGCTAAATGTCTTACATAAACATAAATGTATTTCCAATTCTGTCAGTCTTTCCTCATGGGACAAGTGATCCCCTTCACCTGCTGTAGCTCATGTACAGAATGAACATGTGTATGATGTACAATTCTTCCTCAGACATCCCACCCCAAAAGTGCTTTTAGTTTTATTCATGTTTATCATTGAAGCATCTCATTGTGGAAGATTTCAAAGTCATTGCAGCACCTAAGAAATTACTTTCTTTAATCCTAAATACTTGATTAAATTTTGAAGATCAAGGTAGAATTAGCTGCAAATTTGGGCCAGGATGCTCCAAGAGATCAAATTGAGATTTAATTGAAAGCTACTGGCACAGCAAAAATTATAGGCATTCACCTCTCAATGCAACCCTTCTAGTGTATAATTATTTAAAAAAAACCGTAAGAGTTCATACTATTTAAGCATTCTCATACTAGTTAAAGCTACCTAGAGATCTAAGGGAAGAAATGACACACTGGAAATTTAATAACAAATAGATTTATATTTTCTTTCTCCTGGCTTCACAGATTCTAAGGAAACACTCTTGTGAAAGAGTAAACAATTAAAAAAAAAATCCTTCCTTGCTGCAGCTGCATACAGAGGTCTTCAGAGGATTTTGGACACTTACCTTGACCTTTCAGTGGGGAGAGGGGAAGGAGAAGGGGGGAAATAAGCAGGAAGTGCAATTCTGTTCTTTGTTTTCCTTAGTTCCAAGAAATGCTTGAGGCTCTGATGTTCCCTGTGCTATTGGGCACAGATGACTTCCCAATGCAGTATTCTCAGGGTAGGAATCAACAAGTCAAGATGCAGCTCCTGCTAAATGTATTACTCCCTGCCATACTCCTGCAAGCAGAGAGATGCTTTGTAAAGCTATCACAGCAAACTTGATTTTAAAAAATTATTTTATTATGTTCTTGCCAAACTGCTCATAGTTCCTTAATGGCACCTGTGACTAAAATAATTCTCCTTTTTTTCAGTTTAAAAATTCCACTAGGTTTTACCTTGAAATATTGAAAAAGTTAAATTTTTTGCTACAATTGTTCTCTAAATTTTACCACACACAAATCCTAAAATGAGAGGAGTCATAGATAAATAACAGTTAAAAAAAAATAGATTAATATATTTTTTTCTTTTTACAAATTTTTTTCCTGCACAACTTTTCTACTAAACAGTATTTTTTAAGAATTGGCCCTAATATTTGTAGCATATTGGACTAAAATGGTCCTCAACTCAAAGCTCATGTGTTTTACTAAACTAATTCCCTCTGTTTATCACATGCAGACTATCCTTTGAGCCAGTGACCACCTCTGTGCAATGAATTATGAGCTGGTGATTTCAGTTCTTTTACATCTACTGGACCAATTTTATTTGGTAAACACAGTTTCTATGTCAACACTTAAGCACAAAATGAAAACTCTGTCGCTGCATGCTAGAAAGAATGAAGAGGGTCCAGGCTCTGCCATCAAACTGGAGTTCATTATTCAAAATTATATGAATTCGGTGAAGAAAGAATGGAAGGAGGAGTAGAAAATTCCCTGAGAGAGACAAAGTGGGGTTGCACGTGTGACAGGTTGGTCTCAGCAGCAGTGTCACTGTATGGGGTTTGCATGTCAAGCTTTTGTCAGTGGCAGGGCAGGGCTGCAAGGGTGGCTTCTGAGAAGCTGCTGGAAGCCTCCCCTGTGTCTTACAGATCCAAGGCCAGCAGCTCCACAGGACCCACAGCCTCTGCTCTCCACCTCGCTGGGCTGTTGTGGGAGAGGAGGAGGTAAAGAAGTCAGGAATAAAGGTAAACCCACTCACTAGGAAGGGAGTGGTGAGGAGAAGGTGTTTTCAGATTAGCTTTTATTTTTCATTATCCTACTCTGATTTGTTTGGTAATACATTAAATTATTTTCCCCAAGTCAAGTCTGTTTTGCCTGTGAGAGTAACTGCTGAGTGATCTCTCCCTGTCCTTACCTTGACCAACAAGACTTTTGGTATATTTTCTCTCTCCTTTTCAGCTGAGGAGAGGGGTGACAGAGTAGTTTTGGTGGGCACTTGATGTCCAGCCAAGGTCAACTGACCACAATCCCACCACACACCATATGTGACCAGGAGAGAGGCTGAGAGGAAACTAAAGATGTGTTCTCTCTCTCTGACTTCAGAAACCTTAGAAAACAGTATCACAGAAAAATTCATCCTTATATAGAAGCCTGAAAGTCTTCTGAATGACAAATCCCAGGTAAATTCCATAAATTTAGAAAGCATGAGTTATGTGATTGTTGAGCAGACAAACCCTCAGTCCTGGCTAATGCATTTGGGCATGGGCAGAAGACAGCAGAAGTGCCAAACTGCCTTGAATTCAGTGAGCCTCTTCTGCCCCTCAGAGCAGGAATTTGGTGTTAAATCAGGAAAAGTCACCCAGATGGCACAGGGAGAAGCAGGACAGGCCTGCAGTACCCACATTAGGAGTGGGCAAACACCACTGATTTGTGTTTACCCTCAATTACACCACTCCTGAGAGGAGCAGGATATTTATGGGTGCCTTCCCAGGCCATTACTGCTGTGCATGAAGCCTGTGACAGCCCATAATGGAGATGTGAGGTGAATGCAGGAAATGCTCTCTAATGAAAAAGGGATTGGATTCCATTAAGCCTCTGCCAGCATCAGTCTTGAAAATACTAAGAGAAATAATGAATTATAATTAAAAAATAATTTTCTTCTAATGAAAGAAAATTAAAAGCTAAGCTGGCACTGCTGTGTAGGAAAATAAAGCGTAGAAGTGTCAGCACCAGGATGGCTCAGTGCTTCAGGGAGGAGCAGGGTCAGTCATTAAACCCAGTCAGGCTGCTCACATCCACACCCCAGGAGGAGGGCAGAGGTGAGAGGATGGACCAGAGAGAAGAGGCTGCAAAGTGCACAGAGCAGGGCTGGATGCCCACAAGCTGAGCTTTCTGCCTCAGCTTTGCTACCAAACCTTCCTTGTGCTATTAAGCAAAGCTGTAACTCTCCTCCTTTCTATCCTAAAGCTGCTGAGAGTTACAGGCTGCTGGATTCAATCATCAGAGTTGGTGTAGCTGCACAAAAGTCAGAGAAATGTCATTTCAGCAAGGATTTGGAGCATGTAATATCCTTTAAGAATGAACAGAACAATCATGGTGGGTCCCTTATGTCCTTACTCCATGAAGAGCTGAGCTGCTCCAGTTTTTGTCCTATTTATTTAATTTATCACTTAAAATATGGAGAGAGAGAACACAGACACTCTTCTTCTGTCCTTACAGCACTGTAGTGTAACATAGCCTTAATCCTAAATAAATCCTTTATATATGAAAGCACATATAGGACTTACTATTCTGAGTATAGAAAAAAAACATTTACCCAGATGTCATGAACTACATTGAAAAGTATTGTCTACAGTTTTGGGGTTTTTAAATGCTTCACGTTTCCTATCAATTATTCTCAAGGAAAACTGGATGATCCTTTTCAACCTGAAGCTGATTAAATGCATTTAATGGTACCTGGCTTTGGACTGTTGGCTCCTTAGGGAGAAAACCAAGAATTTAATAGTATTTGAAGCAGATTCCAGATGGGAATTATCAAGCATTCTATGCTTCCTGCTCACTGACACAGCACTGAAGTCTTGCAGAAAGGCTTTAAGTACAGACTACAATTCCCACTGAGTTCAGTGATGCAGGGTAAGGCCCTCACGCAGTATTTCTGTAATTCTGGGACTGAGTTAAAAAAAAAAAATACAAACTACATACCCAAAGAATATTCACAAATCCTTGCCTGAATCTCCTACGTTCCTAAATAAGTGAATACATCTGAAAAAACAACCCCGTATTATTTTAAAAGAAATATAAAATATAGATTCACATAGAAATAAATGGTTGCATTTCAAGGTTTTTGTTTTTGTTTTTTTTTTCATCAGGGAAACCTATTAATAGAAGCCCTGTAATGGAATACATCTCTATATTGGAGCATTGACCATGGCAGAAAAAGAGAAATATAAATAAAAATAAAAACACAAATTCTGTTGAGGACTATGCTAAATCCTACTGAATGATCATACAAGGAGAATAAAAGACTTGCAAATTTCAGCTATTTCAATTTAACAGGAGTAGATTGATGAAAAAATGAAACTGTGCTCTACATCTGTGGAGATCAGTCCCAATCCCAGAAGCCTCTGAGTTCTCATTTAAATTAAACCAGTCTAGTCTTGGATGTCATTGCACTGTTTGTTTCCAACAGAGTGGGAAATAGTCCCCATGGCTCTCGTGTGATGCAGATCAAACTGGTGGATGTAGGAGGGACTCCATCAGCAAGATTTCTTTTGGCAGCTCTGGGAAGGTCTCAGTGGAAGTTCCCCTGCTGATTACAGGCACATCTCCACAGCCACATTGGATGGCTGTTCCAAACCACTCACCAGTCCCAGGGCTTGCAGACAGAGAGGAGGTTTATGTTATTTCAATATATAATTTATTATTTTCATAACAGAAATTATGAAATTATCAGTGATAAAGGACAACATTTTAAGTTTGGCAAGACTTTTAGCTGGGATATATGCAAGACCTGGCCTTAACTTCTTCATTAATGATCTGGAGGAGAGAAAAGCAATGAGTTAAAATCACTGCCTGTGTAAAACAGATTTACTGTCAGCTCTGGGGACAACAGAGGAGCAGTGGAAAGGGACCAAAAGGACATGAAGATATGATGGGAAAAGGTATGATTTTCAGACTTGAGAGAGGAAGAGAAGAGATAATACAAAATTGCCTGCAATAAAGTAAGAGCTACAAAATAGGATAAAAAATATAAAAGGAGTTTGCAATATTATGTGTAGAAAAAATAACAATAATAATACTAGAAGTAAAATTGAGCAGAGGAGTATTTTCTTAGCTGAGCCAGGAATGTTGTTCAAATGTCCAAGTCTTGAACAGCTTGTGCTTTATAAATGTTACTGTCCAGTTAGAGTTGATATCTTCCCTCCCTCCTTTCCTTTTTTCCTTCCCTCAATCCCTATCACTCTCCCTAACATAATTTCTTCTTTTCTTTCCTCCCTTTCACATAGCCTGCTGATCCTTGGACAGCTTATTTCCTTCCAACATAAGTATGTTCTCATTGTCAGCAGGAAAAGTGTGCAATCTACCTGATCTCTCTCAAGGTGGAGGACCTGACAAAGGTCCTGAGATAGCAAGAAGTGCTTAGAGAATGCAGTGAAACGTCTCAAGACACTGTCAAAGATGGAAGTTCCCCTAAAATAAACCAGCACGACAGGAAGGTGTTAATTCCAGGCCCAAAGGGAGGTGAAGGTTTGCAATTAGCCCACCAGAGAAGATTCCCCTGTGAAGACTGTGGGATCCTGTGATGAGAGCAGATGGCAACAGCAGGAAGCCAGGCCTGGTGAGTCAGCTCTGGGTACCCCATCCAGACAAAAATTCCCTCCATGGCCAACTGTGAGAAAGGAAGCAAGTCCTTATCCACATGCCAGAACAAGTTGTGGGAACGGCACCCACACCCTATGAGTATCTGGGACCGTGGGCTGCACAGAAGTGGTACCTGCACAACACTCTGGGACCCCCACCCCTGGGAAGACCAGAAAAAGAGAACCAATGAGATGCTGTTGGAATCCATGTGCTGGTCATACCCTTACTTAATCTCTCTCCCTCTTACTTTCTTTCTCTTTGCTCTCCTCTCTCTTCCTATTTCTATCTCTCTACCTCACATTTGCTGTTAAATAAAATCTCCACTATTGACTTTGGCATAAGGATATGGTCTTGTTTGCACCTTAATTCTGGCAGAGGCATCTCTTTAATAATCAGATCCTAACAAAATGGTCACCCTTTTCTTGAGTCATTAGTTTCCTCCCACTCCTACTGCTGCAGAAGGGGGTAGTAGCATCCCATCAACCAGTGCTGCAAGCTGGACTTAACAAGAGATTTTAATCTTCAAAACAACAAATAAAATTGATTGAGTTTTCCCAAGGATATATGAGCAGGGGTTGGATTTCAAGCCAGGTGTCCAGTGAGAAGTCTGCTCTGGGAAGCTGTGGGTCCCTGTTAAGTCCTCTGTTTCATTCTGCAAGGATTTCTGATAATTTATGGCATCTCTGCTGGGTTTAAGTGCCCAAGTTTGGGCATCTGAATCCCACCCAAGGACTTAGAAATTATTTCAAGCAGAAAATGTATGTATCCATACCGTGTGAGGGTAGAAAGTGGAAGAATTTTAGATGCCTTTGTTTTTATATAAGTAAAATAGTGTCTCCATAGGTGTGAGTTCTTTTCCTTTTTGAACTTCAGTAACTCAATGCCCTCATGATTTCCCTTCATATTTTGGAGGATTATTCTGGCTCTTTCTTTAGCTTGTCCTTCCATTTATTCAGCAAGCATTGGCTCAGGTTTGTTTGCCTTTAATTCGACCTCAAATATATTTCATATGGTGGATGACACTCAGATGATTATCTCTCAGTAGAATCCACCTAATTGAAGGATATATTTGGCTGAAGAGATGACTGTGAACATAAGAAAGAGACTCAGAATTTTGTAAAAAAGACATTCCCAACTATACAGCTTTAAAATATCAGAAACAACCATCTGCAGGTAAATTCAGAGGACAGTAAACACAGAAAGATGTTCCTACCATTTAAACATAAGCAGCATTTCTTAGTGATTTCACAGTGATTACATCTCATCATTTAAAGCTAGAATTTTCTAGGACAGAATAAAATTAAATTATATACACATGTTCTGGCATCTCCATGAGATAGAAAACCAAGAGCTGTCACTATCAAATTAAACATGAAGTGGTAGAAATTAGGGAAATATATGCACATGCAAATAAAACCACAAATACATATACATATTTACTTTTTAATATTTTTTCTTAAAGAAGTTCTCAAAAACAATGTATTACTTTGAATTAACTCTAAAACTGTTGCAGAGGGTCAAAATTTTTAATAACTTTATATTTAATTACAATGACCCACCCAAAAATCCTACAGGAAAAATTGAACTGTGTGTGCTTTTTTTGGTCAACTGAATCTACCATGCTGCACTAAATTTTATGAAATAAAGATTCCTCTTTTCATAAAAATATACTTAGTACATTAAAATTCACTTTTAAAGTACCAAATATTTTATTTTTATTAAAAATTATGCAATACCCTGGCTTGATTTGTTTACACTAGTAATTGTCAAGATCTTTGGAGCAGCTGCTCTTATCACTGAAAACATTTTGCAGGACTATCTGCAAAACTCAAATGTGATTAGAATAATTGAGAAAAAGTGTGTGACTATGTGTTATATTTCTCTAATTTTGTTACAAGGGCAGACACACAGTATCATTAATAC
Source organism: Lanius collurio (assembly GCA_020086605.1). Classification (NCBI taxonomy): domain Eukaryota; kingdom Metazoa; phylum Chordata; class Aves; order Passeriformes; family Laniidae; genus Lanius; species Lanius collurio. Next base: position 2,521,318 of record JACBWW010000049.1, read on the forward strand.
AAGGTGGCTTTCAAAAATAGCCTTATTACATTTTAATTTCTTCGTACTGGGAGGAGTCACCACCATTGGAATTTGTGTCAGGTGGCCTTCAAATTCTTAGTCCAAGAGGTTGCCAAGTCCTGCTAAAGAAGAGTTTAAATAAAAAAAATAAAGAAGGTACAGTGACAAAGAACATCCAAATTTGTCAGAATTCTATGTTATTCTGTGCTATTCTGCTGTGCAGTCTAAGTACTGTTAAACTGAACTAAAGCAAATTTAGAGAAAAGAACAAAAGCTTTTGGATCAGGTGGGATCCCACCTGGTGCATCTGCATTAGCATTTAGTCCATTGCAGCAAGAGCACCTTTTTAAGGCTGTGACAGGCCCTGATTTCACAGCCAAGCTGAATTTTCCTCAGGTGTTGGTTTATGGCATTCCTTTGGGAATTTTTAATGAATACTACTACATTTTTAAGGCTCAGTCTGAAGCTTCATATCCACAAACAGTTGAAATTAATTGGGAACTTGAAATTTAGCTGTTTTTAAGAAAAACATCAGTGTTTAAAAACAAACCATACCTTTAGTTTTGACTTGCCTAATTTAAATAAATCATTAGCTCAGTTTTTATTTATATCTCATTTTTAGCTGCTAAAGTAGATATTTATGACTTAGTTCTTAAATTAGTTTTCTAATTTACTTGGCATTTCATATAATGAAGAGGTGAAGTTGTTTTCTCTGTTTCTTTTTGGTTGTTTTTATTTTTGTTTTCATTGACCTTTTTTTTTAATTTAGTATGAAATGTTAAATATGTCTTGAACAATATAAAGTAGATTCTGAGACTTGTTGATTACCTCAGTGTGTAAACTTCATCAAAATTCAAACACAGAAATACTTCAAAATCAACAGCTTCAGTCTATGAAGTCATCTTTATTTTCTATGCCAGGGTATCTCTACAATAAAGAAAATAAAAATCCTTCTGCTAAGCTTTATTAATCCATCAGAAGTCTGTGTTGGAAGGAAGCAGCATTATTTCTTAGACCTTTTTTTTTTGTTGACTTTTCTGTCTAATATAGAGTTTGGAGCCCTTAAAGTTCTTGCTGATCACAGTTTATGTCTTATATGTGTAAAACTTCCTAATAACTCATAAATTGTTGAGAATTAGGACCCACCTGCTGCAGCTGAGACATTTTAACAGTTGTATACCTGAGTTTGTCCTTACACGAGCAAAGGATGTAATGGACAGAAAAAGGGGATAATAAAGGGTGTCCTCATATTCTAGAGCTGGAGATGAGACAGATTTTATTAATCATTCTCTGAAAATGCCTATTTTGCATTACTGACTATCACGAGAGGTCAGAGTGACCTGCTCAGATGTAGTTATTTATTTTTTAGAATTCCAGATACGAGGTCAGATGAACTGCACATTATATGACTAACATGGATTTTTAAGCATTGTTTGGATTGACAGGATTCTAAAAATAAGAGTTTTGAATATAAGTGCAGCCCTTAAAAAATTTCCTGAAAACTTGTTACTGCAGAGTCTGACTAAAATCAACACCTCTAAAAATAATGTTATTCACTTGAATTCACACTCTTGCTAAGGATCAGTACATCCCATGCAAAACCTGTCAGTACCTAGAATAGCAGAGTTGTGGGAATTTATGGAGCTGATTAGTCATTACATACAAACAGTAAAATAAAAGTTGTTATTTTGTTGACTTTTTATTATATTTGATACTCTTTTTTTTGGTAGACTAACTATGAAAATGTGGAAGTTGAAACAAATATTAAATGTGCTTCTTTAAGAATAACTCTTCATGGAAAAAAAGGAGGAATTATATTTATACTGAATTAGTGGATTAGACTGTGTCAGCTCTGGGGTCATAATTTAACTTTCAATATTTACTTGAAATTCTTTCCTTATATTGGTCTGGTACATGCTGAATAAGATATTGGTGTAGTTGTGACATTTAACAATCTCTAATGTAATGAATTGTTTGCCTTAAACCAACTTAATGGAGGCAATAACTCAAATTTTAAAAGCAGTTCTATAAAGTCTCCTCCTGAGTTAAAGCCACAGGTGCAGTTAATCAAGTAACTGTTAAATTGAGATAATTTGAAAATTTTCTTGGGCCACACACCACTGCCTTTTCTTGTGCAAGAAAACCACAATTCTCATACTTTTTCCATTCCACTGTGCAGTGCCAATGAACAAATCTCTACCAGCAAACAACTCCGTCCTTCCCTCCATATTAATCTTTCCACCTGGGAAAAAAATTCTCCAAAAATGAAATTATCAAGTAAACTCCAGGGTGACAAAATTAATCATGAAGTATCACTTTTCTTGGAAGCGTGAGGGGGAGGATGGGGAGTGAATGCAGGAGTGATGGGTTGTCTTCATGCAGACACTTCACTCTCAACAAGCAAATGTCGATCTTCCCCTATGATACCCTGAAATTGTGTGAGGCATTGCACAAAGCAAACTTGCCTTTTTTGTCTTTAGCTGGAACTCAAGCTAAATTCAATATGACACAGTCAAAATCTAAAGACAGATAAGAGTAAAGGTAGAGAAAAAAGGTGAGGAAAATGACAGGAATAATTCACTGACATGATCAAGGAGCTAAGGGGCTCAAGATGTAGTCTGTCTGGGCAGATGAACTTGTGTACTGATTGTAGATAGCAGGAATCACATTTAAGTAGATGCTAAATAACATTGATATGACACTGGCCCCTGTGGAAAACTTTCAGTCTGAATTACTGCCTTTGTCATAGAAGCAAACCCAAAAACTTTGATTAGAGATCAGCAGGCCAACCTTTGGTGTTGTTCAGAGTGACAGCAGCTCTGATATTTTCATCAAAACTCTTACATGACATCCAGTTTCACATGCAACTCCTGGATCAATAAAAATCCACGTGGTCTCCAGTGGTGATTGAAAGCCATTCTCTGTGTGAGCTGGTGCAGTGAAAACCTGTTCAGTGGTGCTGGGGTGGGGAAATAGGCTCAGTGAAGGGTAAACGAGCTGTTCATTATCAGGTGGATTTGATTCATTATTAGTCATTCCAAAAACTCATGCTCTGCAAACAGGTGAATGCCTAATGTGACAGATTGGCTCCGTTTCTCAGTTTGGGTAGAGAAAACATTCCCAGCTTTCAGCATGGCTCTCTTCCTGGGAAAATGTCCTTAAAAGAAATGAACAATCTGGTCTAGTGGGAGCTGTCCCTGACAATGGCAGGGGGGTTGGAACATGAAGATCCTTCAGACCCTTTCAAACCCAAAGCTTTTGATGATTCCAGTATTCTATGCAACATATCTGCACTTTGGAGAGAAATCCACAACATCAGAGAGCTGCACATCCATCTAGAGGTACCCTCTTAAGGAATTTTTATCTTAAACAATGTTCAGTTACATTTTCACATGTATGCTGGAGATCTGCCTATCTACAGGACAATTTAGGAAGCTGTTAGAGGTTCTGTTTCCAGGAGTGTCATGCTCCTTTTGGAGTGCAAAACCCTCAGCATCTGCAGTCTTAGGAGGAAGGGAAACGTGCAGCTCAGTCTCCAGCTGATAATCTCTCTATGTAAATGTCACATACACGTGCATTCAGTGCCACCTGAAGAACTTTGAGGTTGTCAGAACCACTTCATAGGGCTGACAGAAATAAGAGTGTACCTCTGGGAGATCCATGTCCTACCAGAACAGCAAGTGGTTCAGGCAACTGAAGTGACATCTTGGCAGGGAGTTTAGCTTGAGAGCAAGAGAGCCAAGTTTTGGTGTCTGTGTATGGATATCGAGAGGCTTCCCTTTACTCAGGAGAGATCTGGACAAGGTAGTGAACAAATCCTGGAGGACAGTTCAGCTCACTCTCAGATGGATGCCTAGGGCTAGATACAGTAATACTAATAACAATGATAATAATAATAATACTAATAGTAACAGTAACACCTATATCCTAGTTATTAAAAGATTCTGATATTTCCTTTCTGTAATCTGGCCAGTGATTTTGTTGCCCAAACAGCAACATGTGGCATAATTTTAGATGCCTCAGTGATCCTGCCTGGTCTCCAATTCCCTCACATTGGCCTGGCCTTTGCAGATGCTCAGAATGACATAAGGCAACTCCAGTTTTCTTACATACACATATTTTGGCAACTGAATCAAGATTCCCTTTTCCAGATAAAGCAAACCTACCTCCTCCACAGGAGCTTTCTAGATCTTTCATTGTCCTTCTCTTGATCTTCATCTTTTATATTCAATGCCCTGTAAGCAAGGCTCCAGCTGAGCATATGAGAGCAGTTACCCCCTGAGACTGGCACACAACCATCTCCTTAAAACCACCCAGAAAGGAATGTCCCTTTTCTGCTTCAGGGTTACACCATTTATCCTAGAAAAAATTCGACTTCAATGTTGTTTTCTCATGCTACAATCTAACAATTTTCTTCTGTGTTATATGAATTTGATTTCCTACCCAGAAATGTGGCAACTTATACTGGTTTTTATTAGTATTGAAACTCCCCATGAACCAAGATTCAAACTGTTTCTCCAAATTTTTAATGCAGCCTTCCACTCTGGTCTCCCCAGGATTCTTAACCTCTGCATTTTTCTGTTTCAGCAGTTAAATCCACCGTTCAGCTCAACACTGAAAAGGATAACAAGGCTCTGGTTTAGCACACACTTATTTATTGGTGTCCTGCCAGTATTGTGGAGATTCTCTCACCAGGGTCTGGTGAGACATGTTGATCAACTGCTGAACTTTCAAGCCTGACCAACATAGAGGAAGAGGAGCAGAGAGACATGAAACAAATTGCCTAAAAGAAAACAACAGAGCCTCTTGATGGAGACTAGTATCTGAAATGAAACTTTAGCTGGAAATCAAGCAGTGTTAGCATTGCATCAGCTGTCACTCCTTCATTCTTTTCTGATTCATTGCTGTGATGTTGCTGAAGGGAAATTACCCAAAACAGGGCTTTACAAAGAATAAAGTAGTGCTTAAAGGAAGCTCCAGAGCAACTGGGCATCCTTTCAAGCAAGATCTATTCAACCACTCATTTCTGCTCTTCACAGGCAGACAATATGATAATAAATATTAAGCAAAAACCACTAATTTGTATCCATCATAGTTATGATTGCAAAGCTTAACATATCCAGCAACCAAAATACAGTGAGTTTCTTTATTCCAGTGTATTTTTCTTCCCTTCTGTTCCGTGCTGAGCCATAAAGAATGTTCTGAGATGTATTATTTTGTTGGCAGTAAGTGCTGCCAGTGTTATTACAGAATTGTAATTTTTTGAAATTTAAGAAGTCTGTAAGATCAGCAAGCTCATTTTGGTCCATCCATAAAAGAGATATATTCTCCCAAGAGGGACATGTCTTATACTAAAATAAGGGTACCTAAGGATTGCACCAAACCCTGCACCTCACTGATGTCTGCCTGTGTTGCCATTTTCAAAGCCCTTCTGAATTCTCTCCTGAAAAAGTTTTATCGTGGGCTGTGGGTGTTTAAGTTCTGTTGGACAGACTGCAGGCAGCCCAGCAGGAAAAGGAGCCTGCATCACAGGCATCTCCTTCTACCTCCTTCTGAGGTAAACCATGAACAGGCTGCAGAAGTTCTGAGCTTTTCTGAAGGTCAAACCCATTAGACTCTTGCTGATCTTGTACCTCAGGTGATGCATGCAAAGTCCTGCAGCACACATTCCACATGCCTGCTAATTCTCCATGTGGCCAGATTCACCACCCACAGGCAAACTGACTTACCCCTGAATTTCTGTTCTGGGCAGGATGAATTTCTCACACTTTCACATTCAGTCTAGAGCTTTGAGATAGTGCCAGTGCAACTTCTGGCTTTGCAGTGAAGATGCAGGAAACTCATCAGTTTGGGCAGCACAGGCAGAGATAGTTCTTTCCAAGGGCATGAACCTCTGCCAGTCTGCAGATAAAATCTGGTGTGGAAACTGTACTGATTGTACCTCAGAGCCAGCAGCAGTCAGACAGCCCACACAGGGTCTTTTGGTTAGAAAATTCCATGAAAGATGAGATGTGTTAATTTAAATGTCTCAGCCTTTTAGGCTGAACCTTGGGGTCTCACATCTGCGTGAAATTAGGAGGAACAGCAGGGAGAAAATGCAATCCAATGGCTTCTGTGTAAAACCTGGGACATGACCAGGAGTTATTTGCAATGTACATTCACTCCCACTGTGAAACGGCCCTCAGGTATTCAGTTGTCAAAATACAAATGTATATTAGTTACCAGATGGAGAGTGAAAGTTGGTGTTCTGCAATATTCCCCATTCTGCACAACACACGAGTTAATTCAGAAATGCCTCTGATGTGGTCTGAAGAGGATCACAGAGAAAACTAAAAACTGCAGTCATAGGATCCTGGAATGGTTTGGATTGGAAGGAACCTTAAAGAACTTCTGGTTCCAACAAGAGGACAGTAACACCTTCCACTATCCCAGGTAGCTCCAAGCCCAATCCAACCCTTGAACACTTCCAGGGATGGAGCAGCCACGGCTTCGCTGGTCAGCCTGTTCCTATGCCTCACACCCTCACAGTAAAGCATATTTTCCTAATATCTATTCTAAAATGGAATCTAAATTCTTTCAGTTGAAAACCATTCCCTTTTATCCTATTTGATTTTTTTTTTTCCCAGAAGGGCAGAATTTGGCTTGAATAGGAATATATATCCAAAAAAAGGAACTCTGACTGATGTTTTCACGCTCCCTGTGCTAGGACCCAGTGTCAGAAGCTGCAGGTGGTAGTGCTAATGGACAGATAAGTTCCCTTTTAGTAGAACTAATCTCCAGTGGCAGGTGATACAGTGTGTTTCAGAAGAGAACTGTGATGAAAGGTGATGTGCTGCAAAGATCTCAATTTATTAAAAAGGAGGTCAAGGCCAGAAATCAGCCTAGGGCCATGCTTAATAATTATTAGTGAGCAAAAAAGCAACAAATTTGTTTTTATTTTCCACTGTAACATCTAGATAAGGCAGATTGCAATGAATTCTAGGTTTCATTCCCTTCATTTGCTGATCATCCTGCATTCAAACACTGAATTAAGTGAAACTCCTTCATCATATCCATACACCTTGCTGTGTCTCTGAAGATAACCTGTCAGTTTGTTCCGTTCACCACTTAAATTATCAGAACTTCCTTAAATCTTTCACCTTTTTGTCACTATGAGGAGTCAGCTGTGATTTTTTTTTTTTTCCCTTAGCACTCTAGCACCAAGAAATGCTGGGAAATATCATCATTTCTGTCTGCAGGGAAAAGAAATGATAACTGTCAGTGTGCCCAGTATTCTAGAAAGCTCTTTTGCACTCCAGATACAAAGAATCTTCTGGCACTTTGACAAGCTCTTTTTCTTTTAGCTGAAAGGAAAACTAATCAAAAAGATCAACAGGAAGTGTAAAATGCATGGATTTTAGTGAATTGGAATTACTTTCTTGTGTCACTGCAGGCAGAGACTGCAGACTCACACAGGGATCCAACTGCAGCTTTGGGCATGGGTGTGCTATTCAGAGAAACCCTTGGAAATGAGGGGTGGGGGAAGAGGATTAAGTGAAAGCTCAGATTTTGTAGGCTTTGTACACTGAAGAAGCCTTTAGGAGAGAGATGTCCTCTGGCACAAAGAGTCAAAGCCACTTTTCATATTTCTCTGGGCAGGAGGTGTAGGGGACATTGCCATGGACCACCTTCTCCTGTGTCCCTTTTCAAGCCCCTCAAGAGCAGGGGCCTCATGAACCTGAGGTGAAGTCTCTGAGGCCCTGAAGATAGCAGTTAATAAAGACAGAGGTGATTATTATTATTCATTATTTGAATTTAAAAGGTTTTTTTTTCAATTAATAGGAATTTCAGTGGAAAATGAAGTTTAAAATGACTGAAATCACCTTCCTATGCAGTTAGAAGCTGGATATGGTTGTGGATGAGAAAGGAAGGAATGTGTATGAGAAAAAATACATTTTTATTGAATAAACCTTATGCAGAAAGGGGGATAAGAACTCAAACACACCTACACAAGTAGTTTTACATCAAATACAGCACAGTACATTGATCCAAAGGGCATTTTTTCCTTATTCTGGAGAAAATCTTTTCTCCTCTTCTTTTTGCTTCTGTGTCTGCATTATCCAACTCCTAACCTGAGCACCCGATTCTATTTTCAAATATATTATTGTAGTGATATCTATTTACTGAAAGATTAGGTGCTATTTAAACACAGTCCTCACTAAAGAGCTTTTTCTGAATAATGCAGGGAGGAAGGCTATAAACAAGCTGCATCCTATATAAGAATGAAATGATGCTCTGCATCCTTGTACTTTCTCCATGTCCCTGATTACCTGGTTCTTTATTTTTATGCTGGGCCCAGAATTCACTCTTCAGAAGAACTTTACCACAAAAAAACCCTGTTACTCATTGCTTCATTGACAATTACAACTTAGGAACAGTTCTTTCACTGGAGCAGGAACTCAACATTGTCACGACAGTCTAAATTCTCCTTTGTTTCTAAACATTCTGCTGGAGTCTGCAGGCTTACAAATATTCAACTTTGCATTTATTTTGTGCAAACCTTCTGCAGAAATAGTCTCCTTAAAGAACAAACAATGCAAGACACGACTGAAGAGGTGGAAGGAAATATTCCACTGGCTGACTAACAGGAGGAAAAATCAATTATGTAGACAACTCAAAATACAAAGCCCTCTGTGATTTTTTTCCTTTTTGTTTTTTATTTTTGGCCTTGGGGGAGTTTTATCAGATGTAACATTGCTATCAGAGCACATCAGCTCAACTGAAAATAGCATTGATGGTGTATTGAGGGTATTGTAAACTCTTTGGGGCTGGCACCACATTTGTCTTTATGTTCAAGGAACTTAATTGTTATTCAGGCTCCTGGCTTGGGCTTTTACATAAATAGAAGTGCACCCTTGTAAGACAGAAGGAAATTAGAAAATTTGAAAATTGACAGGAAATAATAGTAAATTGCTGTAAATTTTAATGTTTTCATGTGAAAGTGGGGATGCAAAATGAGAATAAGTTCAGTGGAGGTGGGAAAACCTCAATGAGAAACATTTCTCTCAGTGTTCTAAATTGCTGCCCAGCAATTCAGCTGCTGAACTCTGTTCCTGGAAACACAAACCCACTACTAAAATCAGAATGTACACCATGGAGGCAACAAAATGTCCTTATGGGTTCAACTGCCTTTGTGGTCATTCTCAGGAGATTTATGTCCTTTTTCTCTTTATATTTAGTCAATTAATTTCTTGAGTTCCTGAAATTGCTCAGAGCTAGTGTAAATTTTCTAACTTAATTTTTTCTTACAAGACAAAAAGCTGAGTTGCCAAAATCCCCACAATCTTCCATAAAATCCATCTTCAAAAATATGAAACTTAGACAAAAAGCTGAAACAATATTTTTCAATCTCATCAAAATGGAATTGTGTTTTTCTTTTAACATTTGGATTTTTGCTTAACAAAATCACAAATTAAAATTTATTTTTTTTTAATACCAAAGGGAAATAATGTTCCCATGATTTGTCAGATGGAATATTATGTACACACTTGAATGTTAAATCTTAAAAAGGAAATCTACTGGAGCTATTCAGATTAAAAACACTAAAAAACCCCACCAAAATTAGCAATCTAGGAAATAGAACCTATGAAGAAAGACTGAAGATACAGAATCTGTTTAGCAGAGGTGTCTTTGGATGTAGGAAAGATTGTTGAAAAGGGAAAGAGAATACATTAATTTTTGTTTTGATTTTTCATGACTACTCTATGGTAGACACCACAAAAAGGACAAAGTTTACAATAAGACAAGAAGGTTAAATATATTTCAGTTTAAATGTGAAGATATAACCTCAACATTAGAAAGGCTAATAATGAAATAAATTATTATTTCAATAGATGAAGGTTATATTAAAAATTTGGTCAGAAAAACAGATTGTGAGAAATGAGAGAAGACACTAAACTTCTATTTGAACTAAGGAATAAACAAGACTTTTACTAGATCTTTCTTTTTGCTTGATTTTCTTTGATTCTCATATGTTTTTTTTCTTATTACAATGCATATGTGAAAATGACCACTCATCACAAGCCTTTGGAGTCCTTTTGATTTTAAATGGAATCAAAATGTGATTTTGAACCACTTCTAATGGTGCTGTTAGGGACCTAACGACAGAAAGAAGGGTCAAAGTGTTACATGCATCTAAATAAAGGAGGGTTTCCTGGGGAAAGTTTCTTGCCAGCAAGAGAATTAAAAGTCACTGCATGGAAGGCTTTAGAAACTCTTGTTATTCATTAATAGTAAAAAGAATATTTATCCTGTGCAAAGAGAGTTAAAAGGTCACACAATAACACTACTGGGAGAAGTAATTTTATGTATTTATAAATATATATCACATTCCATGGCAAAAGAAATCTCTCTGCAATCCTAACAATTAGCAAATTCTTTGACTGAATTCCACACTTTATTCCTTCTCTTAGATCAGTTCATCATCCATGAAACTTCACACTGCATTGCCAAGGGAATAAAAAAGGGAAGTGGAGGATGTTCAGACGCAATTACATCAATTGTTCTCCGGAGCCCAAACATTCATTTATTCAGCAAATATATTTAGCGCTAATTGCTCCACAAAACAGACATTTCAAACTTGGACTGGGTCCAAAGCATCAGTGGCAGCCCCAGTTTACTCTGCTGCCAACTGGAGCAGTTTCTGCCTGGGTGCAAACACCGAGGGTGCTGCTGCTTCTCACCCTTCATCACTTGGTGTCCACCGGGGGCTGGAGCTGGGCCCTCCCTACAAGGCAGACCCTGAGGGGCTGGAGCATGTCCAGAGAAGGGCAGCAGAGCTGGGGAAGGGTCTGGAACACCAGGAGCACCTCAGGGAGCTGGGGTGGCTCAGCCAGGAGAAAAGGAGGCTCAGCGGGGACCTTCCTGCTCTTTAAACTCCCTGACAGGAGGGTGTGGCCAGGTGGGGGTCAGGCCTCTACCAGGTAACAATGAAGGGACAACAGCAAACAGCCTCAAGTTGCACCAGGAGGGATTTAGATGGGATATTAGGGAAAATTGCTTCGCTGAAGGGGTTGTCAAACACTGTAACAGGCTGAGCAAGGAAGCAATGGAGACAATCCCCCTGAAGTGTTCAAAAAATGCATAGATGTGACACCTGGGGTGTGGCTTAGTGTTGGGTTTGGGTTAATGGTGGAACTCAGTGAAATGGATGATCTCTTACAGGTCTCTTCCAGCCTTAGTGAAAAATGATGGGGAACAGGTATTATGTGCTGAATAAACACAGAATTAGTATTATTGGTGTCTCTATATTGTATCACTCTGATTTTAGAGTAGACAGAAAGTTCCAAAGAGAGTTGTAAAAATGTCACTATTATTCCTGTTACCAACAGCAGGGCTAAGGCTCATGGATGGCCAAAACAGGGAGTAATGCAAACACAACACACATTAGGATGTGCAAATCAACCTTAAACCATCTCTGTGTCATAGCTGAGTTTTCATGGTTCAGAAGAATTTTATATTTCCAAATTATCTAAGTATCAAAGCAATGAATTTAGACCCCGTTGTCAATTATTCTTCTTATTGTGGTAGAACAAAGTGACCCCCACTAGGTACAAAACTTCTATGAGACAGGGGGGTCCAGGCACAGAGCAGAAGATTCCAACTGCTCTCAGACATGAAGGAATGGTGGTATTAATAACCAGATGCTTTGCAAATATATGGGATAATTTTATTTTGTTGTTTCTTGGAGCTGTCTTGTACAGGAGCAGGAGCTGGACTTTGATGATCCCTGTGTGTCCCTTCAAACTCAGGATATTATATCACTCATGAATGATGACTGAATTACTTCCAGATTTTATTGTGAATATATTTAAAAGCCTTTTGCTTGTCTTCATGACCAGGAATGTGTTTCACTTATCTACTATAAAGTTAACAAAGGGAAAATTGCCTCTTTCTCCATATGTTCATCATATGGATAAAACCTGCTTCCTTGGCTTACTTTTACCAGCAGTCATTAATTAATTCTCATAACACTTCTATAAGTGCAGGCATCTGTTAAACATTAGCACACACAGGCAGTCTAATCCTTTGTGGGTTTTTTTGCTATTTGTTTTTCCTCAAAGGCACTTGAGAGTTATCAAGTGTTTTTTAGTTCTTGGACACTTGATGTTCTGTCCATATTTTTACCTTACCTAATGCTGGAACTCTGAAGCAGCATGTTTTTGTTTTCCCTCTTTGAAATATGAACCACCATGCTAACAGAAACATTGAAAAATATATATTTATGTGTAAACCTTTCTACATTTTGACAATACCACCTCTTCTCCTTGTCTGAACCATCCCCACTTTACATTTAGCTTATCTTCAGTTTCCTTGCATAAAGGAGGCTTCAGGCTTATATTTTGTTTTTTAATAGTCCTTTTCTTCCACAGACACAACCCTCCTGTTCCTCACGTTTCACAGTAACAACCTCACAGACCTCAGTTAGGCCACCATTGCCCCAGCACCTCAACTACATAAACACCTTTGAGATTCTTTATGCCTCAACATGAAAGTCTGCACGGTTTTTTCTGAGTTAAATATCTGGATTTTTTTTACAGTCAATAGGAAAAAAAAAATCCTATTTCTAGAACATTATTTTTCTCATTCTTCTGATCTGAACAGGGGAATCAGGCCCTAAAATCCCATTTCTCCCCTATCAATGTGTAGTGGTTCCAACTCACCAGTTAGGCTGGAAATGTCATCCACACCTATTTGTCTTCTCAAAGGGCCTCAAAAGTCTGCTGGTTATTTTAGTTAGCTGAAAAAAAATCCAAAATTAAATGAAGCAAAACACAACAACAAAAATAACAACAACAAAATTAAAGCTTTTATTCCAGGCTCATTTTATTTCTGATTTTTTTCCTTGAACTTTCATCAAGACTCTTATTGTTCTCCTGCATATGGTTTTTCTTTCTAATTATGAGGGTGAGCTGAAGTCATGCTCTCCCAACAGTAGACTTTTTTTTTGCTTCCTGAGCTGGTCAAAAAATTAGAAAAGAGAAACAACAACCAGATTCTTCAGTCTTTGTGTTTTCCTTTTCTTCTTCTTTTATCTGTGAGCATGATGCTCTGCTCTTATTAACCAGCCATAGGTATTTATTACCTTATTATTTTGTTATGGTATTTTTCCAGAGCAAAGAAATATTAGAAATATTTATGAAATTTAAAAAAAAAAAATTCAGATTTTTGTTCTTCCCAAGGAAGGGACATTCAGGTGATTTTAGTGGTGAGTGTAATTCTGTTCATAGGTAACTCTCTGAGATGCAATTTTCTCCTCAATCTGACCATGATGAAGTAAAACATAGGGGAAGATAGCCAGAAAGCATCAGGATGCACACTGTTCCAAAAAGGAAACCAAAACTCCTAAACACTGTGTAAGGTTACCATGGACTTTATTTATGCAGTTTGGTAGCACAAGAGGGTTAAAACTAGAAACAAAACTGAGTTCCAGCTGTGAAACTCATATGGCTGGGTTTCCTTTATACCACACCTTTAAACCTCCAAGACCTTCCTGGTAAGAAAAATAAGAAAATTTCAGATATAAGCACAAAATAGGTCTCTGAAAGACTCCTCAACTTTTATGTAGTTTTAGACTAAGAAGATTCCAAACGAAGGTAACCCAATGTAATTCTATTTTTTTGCATGGAAACAATATAGTTCTCTCCAGTGCTTTAACCACACACAGCTAGGGATAGTTACGTCTTTTCTGACCAGCAGAAGCTTGAATTTATTTTAAAGACAAAGAAAAGTTTCTAAATTTCTACTGAAACAGTATGAGAAGTTGTAAAGCAGCTGCGCTCCCAAAAGCTGCAAACAGGCTTTTGGACTGTCTGTTGCTGAATTCCAACAGTAACACTTTTACTTCAGTTACAAAACTCCCAGCATTTCTAAATTCACATTTTTATCTTTCACACCACCTGAGAATCCCATATGCTGTTTATCTCAAATATATCCAACTTTCTACAGCGTATTTCTTTGGGATGTTCTCAAATTCCATTTTGGCTGGACTTTGTTTTTCATTTTGTTTTATTTTTGGCTTGTTTATTTAGAGATGAAACTGTGCAGAGTGCAAAGTACACGTGGGTTTGGCTGGAATTTCCCCTTCTGCTGCAGTGTCTCAAGTTGTGTGTTTCAAACAAACTGATGGTCCTTTGTTTGAGCTGCTGGTCACAACTTTTATTGGTAACCATGGAGGGAGGGTTCACAGGGATTAAGTCCCCTTTGAAATGTGGATTCTTGACTTCTGATATAGCCAGTGCACAGCCAAAGAGCAAGAAACCTGGAGCAGTCACTGCATTTCCTGCAGAAAATACTGACTCGCTAAGAGGAATACGTTGGGATGCAATTTCCTAGGAGATGGTGACTTTGTGACAATGAAGGTTTTTGTTGTGGTGGGGTTTTTTTGTTGGTGGTGTTTTTTGGTGGTTTTTTTTGTTTTGTTTTGGTTTGGGTTTTTTTTTTTTTTTGGTTTGGTTTTGTTGTTGTTGTTGTTGTTAAAATTGTCTCCATGTGGAAATCTGGTCAGAGTGGATGCTGATTATGGCATACTTCAAATCAGAGTTAAATGCTGATAAGTGCTTTGCTCCTGAGGTATTTTGATGTGGACCCTTCTCAATCTATTCTTCTAGTGATAGCTCAATTTAATTCTTTAAAGAAGAGTGACATTCATCCAACCCAGCAGTATTTTCTAAAATCCAGCTGTCTAAGCATAGTAATCAAGGCATCAGCTACAGTCAATGAGAAGAAATAGGACAGGGCAGAGACCTGTCTTTTAGTGTGACACAAATCTTCCTTTGCTTCTGCCTCACCTAGGGCTTTAGAGGAAACTTGGACCACTTCCCTGATAAAAAAACCCTACATTTTAGATGGCTGGATTTAAAAAAAAATAACGTGAGAACTGAAATGAAAGGAAGATTAGTTGCTGGTGATGCGCTCCTAATTTCAATATTTGGGCCAATACTCTTTAATATATTCATTTATGACCTGGATGATGGGCAAGAGTGAATCCTCAGCCAGCTTGCAGGTGGCATAAACCTGGAAGGAGTGGCTGACAGATGAGGTGATTATATTATCTTTTTAATAAGCTGTAAAAACGGGTCAGCAGGAAAGTGATGAAGTTCAGCAAAGGGGAATGAAAAGTCCAGCACACAGGGAGGAACAAGCAAATTCATCACTACATGCAGGGAGCTTGTACTTTTTTCTTTCATTTCAGTGAACAGACACTTCAGGCAACATCTAAACTGTGCATTTCTGAATTTTTTTCTTTAAATAATATGCAAAATCAATGAGAGTACCAAAATTTCAGGCTCGGACCAGGAGGGATTATGTAGTGGTTAGAGTATATGCCTGGAAATCAGGGGACACAGGTTTAGCTTTCTCTGTCAAAGATGTTTTATTTTGTCCTAGATAAGTCATTTTACCTTTCTGTGCCTCTTACTCCCAGTTGTCAAATAACTCTTCCTTCTTTGCCTCTGTGGGATATCATAAAGCATGTGAGATGTCCAGATTTTATAGTATTAGTTGCCATAAGTGTCTTAGCCTGTCAATTTTATGCTGGTGAGGGTACATTTTGTTAGAGAATCCAACAGAGTTATTTTGTCATTATACTGTATAACAGAGCAGAGTCAGCTCACAATTTTTCAGAAACATGGATTGGGGTTTTGTAGTGTTTTGCTTTATTTTTAATGTTTGTTTAAACAAAGGCAGGGGCAGGGCTGAATAACTTCTAGCAAAATTAGGACAGGATGAGGTGAGGCAGTTAAAGTGGATGTACCTTAATGTATTTTGGATAGCCCAGAGTACCAGGGGGTAGATTATTGAACCACTACCTAATTCTTGTGCGTGTGTAATTTATCTGAAATAAATTTAAAATACACCCATAGAGCACATGTGGTATGATTATTGCTATCTGCTCTTAATTACAAAGTGTGGTCTCAGAGCATCAGTTATGATGCTCATTTCTCATTTTTGACGCATCTAATTTTTGGGCTTGAACTGTTCTTCTGCACAATAATTAACATTATGCAGAACTATCAGGAAACATGAGCTTTTGGGGATGGATTTTGTGGGACATTAGATGTCTTTGTAATCTAAAAAGCTAACTAGAATCAGGAGCCTAAATACCTTTGTGAATCCATCTCTTTCTACTCCAGCACTTTGGAGTTCACTTAAGAAGAAGAAGAAGGAGAAGAACTGAGGAAAGAAAAAATAACTGTCAATGTAATAACTTGTACCAGCCAGAACAAACAAAAACCAACCAAACAAAATCCAATTTCAGATAATCTCTAGTGGAGTTTTCTAGTCTAATTTGCTCATGATAATGGATGAGTGGTTCTTCTCCAACTGGTCATTTTGGGTGGGAGTATGGGCTTTTGTTTGTGCTCTGATCACCTCAGACATTGCCAGAGTAATGTTTCAATTGATGGTCTGACACTTCACTCCCACTTTTTTCCTCATACTACAATTTCAGTCAGTTAAACCATCTGATGAGGCTGTTTAATTCTCTTATAAATAGCAGGTTTGCAAAATGGGAGAAATGCTGCTAAGAAATTATAGACCAACAGAACAATTTGGGCATTATTTTGGATGGCACACACATGTCTGTTATTTTAAAATTATTATTGTGATCTTTTCATATAATCTTTGATTAAATTGAGTAGTTATCTTCTGAAGAACTACCATAACTATAACTCACTCCTGTACAAATTGATTTAGCAGTGGCAGTGTGTAACCCTATGCAGTTCTGTTTCACCTCTATTTTTTTCCTCAATTTAATAAAATAACAAACTTTTAAAAAAGAAATTAAATTGGTTCTCACTCAGAAAAACATTTGTGTGGCAAAATCACATTTTTGCAAATATTGCAGTTAACTCTCTTTGTGCTAAGAGATCAGTACAGATACCTTGAAACATCTAAGTTACATAGAGCAAATAGCCTCTATCCATAAAAACACTGGGATTTCTCTTACCTCACCTTAAAGCCACATTATCACATTGATGACTCTTGCAGAGTTTCTTGCAGCTCCTTTAAAACATGAATTACCTCGCAGATATTTTTCTATGCTAGAAAAATTACTGGGCTAATGGTAAATCTGCAATTTATGAATAATTAATAACATCAGTTTTCCATTCACAAGTCTTTAGAAACTCTGTAGGGAAAGCGATTATCACACCAGCAAACCAATGTGCATTTTCTTTGACAACTCATCAGCACCTCTTCTGGTTTTGGTCTCTGTCCCTGTCTTTGGTAGTTTGGGATATGCAGGTGGCTAAAACTGAACATGTCTTGCCCTGATTTTGCATGTCTGTCCTTTACCTTGTAGAACTCCTAAATTGTGAGAAGAAGTGACCTATATTTATGCAACAAATTGTACTAAATTCAGTTATGACCCCCCGGGGCATCTAAGGCCAGTAAATCTGACATTAGACCCACTGGGGACCAAGGGCCTTCTGGAGAAGAATCAGAGACCCCACAGATTTCCCTGGGATATCTCAAATGAAACCAGGTACCCAATGAGAGTCACAGAATCACTTCCAAGGAATGATTCTTCTGAACTACTTCAAATATCTACACTGAGTTAAAATGAATCTTATCTTAGATCTTTATCATCTTTTAAAGAAAGATCAATTAACTTCTTACTGACATTGAAACTATTACAGGATGTTTCAGTCTGCAGCTGAGATATCTACAGGTTGATGTACATAAATGCTCACAAATGATTAATGAGCCTAAACTCTCTGTATGAGAATTTGATTCTTTCTTGTCAATGAAAATCTGAAGTTCAGTTCAGTTCCCTCAAAAGTAGTTGGTTCTGATTCAGATGATCAATGATTTCCTGCAAGTCCCACCACTGGCAGGCAGGACAGGTTAGTAGAAATTCAAAGTTCAGAGACAGGGAAGAATTCTGATTTGTGCTGACCCACAAGATCTGGAATATCTGAGAAGCAGGATGAAGCACAGAATAATTTGAATAGAGGGGATCTCTGGAGGCCATTGGATCCAGCCCCTGCTCAAAGCAGAAATGGCCAGTGAACTGCACCAAACTCATCCTTCATACCCCTTTTGGGGTGCTTCAAATGGTCAGGTCCTGACAGATGAGCTGTAGCTAATCTCCTTGATTTAAGCTCAAGTCTTTTCTTCACTTTAAAACCAAGCACTTCGGAGCCTGAATGGACTCCCTCTGCCACGTTACTGATTTCAGTATGAAGCAGCCATTTTATAAAACCACACAAATTTCACTTTACAGTGGAGCCTTTTTAGAGGGTGGTAGGATACACTTACAACAGAACAAATTAAGGAGAAATAATAGAATTGAACCACACTCTCCAATATACAATAAGAGATGGACAAGCTTAGGAGAAGCAGGTGCTACATTTCCTGAATAAAAATGCAGTAAAGAGAGGCTGGGAAAATCAGGAAAATTATTTGCTAATGTTTAGTCTTCTGTAGTAATCATATTCAGGTAAAAAAGCTTTTCATTCATTCAGCAAAACATCATAGAAAAACAAACTTCCAAATTTTTATAAAAAGGGAATAAAATTTTAGACACCGAGTGTTGCAAATTCAGCTTTTTGTGTAGAGATTACCAGCAGATCTTCCCAAACTCTGTTGTAATCTATAGCAATGACATTTGTGAGAGAGCATTTTTACCCATGACCTAGAGTGAATTTTTTTTTCAAAAAGAATAATGTTAATATTTTATGATTTTTTTTTTTTCTAGGAACAAATGTGGTGCTGTTTTTCATTTTTGAACTGACCATTTCACATGGGTGTATTTATTCTTGTGTAACCCAAGTATTGAATTGAAGGATATTTTAGATTTATGTATAGAGAGAACAGGTTTTTGCTTGAAAGCAGCAGTTTTTTATTTTTATTTCAAAACTTAGGTGCTTCGTTTTGTAAAGAAAAATGAATAAAAGGAAATATTCTGAGGAAAAACCACAAACGTTTTCTGACCATGCTGATTAATAGAAACTGTTTTTCCTATTTGAATTATACATGGAATTTCTCAGATGCAAAATGCAAAGGGTTTTTTTATTAATAAAAATTTTTGGGAGACAAATGGCTTCTTTGCATTTCATCAATGTGAAGCAGATCAAAACTGTGTACTTGGAATTGTAGCACTGTCTGCAGGGACTTGGTGCAAAACTATTTGAAAATGCTCATTTCTTTTTCTGGCTTAGCAAAGCCTCTGATCATCCTGTAACTATAGCAACATAACCATAAGCTGCTCAATTTTAGACACTTTTTGTGCATTGTCGTTTTTTCCCAGAATATAAAAAGATAATGGGAGAGAGGCACTCTCTTTTGTTTGCCTTGTTAAGCTATATTTAAATGATAAGTGATAAACAGAGTGAATCAAAATGTCTCCTGTCTCTAAATTCTTGCACTGTTCATTTTCTTTACTGAAGCCTCAGAGGAGGTGATCCCTTTTCCTGGGGGGAGGCACATCATTCCTTCTGAGAAGCCCTCTGGGGTCCCACCTGGTGTGCAGCTGCCACAGCACGAGGGTGGATATTTGGGGCTTAGGTGGAAATAAACACCCGTGTCCAAGTACCTGATTTACACCAAAGACTGGCCATATATTTCTCAAAAGATCCTTAATTCCTGCCATAAAGATAACTCGGTATTTCCTTAGTGTCAAACATGCAAATATTGGTAAGATTCAGCCCCCTGGAAGATACTGGTCAGGGCTATATTGGGTCACATAAACCCCAACAGATTGCTTTTCCACCAAAAATTCTTCTCTTGGAGTCTTCTTGAAATTCTTCAACCCCAAAAATTTGGATTGGAATTTAGGGATTTGTCTGCAGGAAGACTTTTAAGTCAGCAAGTTTCCTGTAGGTCTTGTGCTCTGCTGATCCCCTATGGATGTCACAGACAGCACAGAGCAACTTTAAGTTCTGCAGGGGTAAATCACTCACCAGGTGCTGAAATCTGTGGGTCTCTGCCAACTCAGGATTCTGTGATTCTGTCATAGTGAAAACCTTATCAAAACAGCAAGGAGCCACCATCTAGACACCCATATATAGGTATATGACTCTCAACCTGACTGGTTTCGGTGTATAGAATTGAAAACTAAAACTAAAACTACTTGAAGCATCTTAGGATATTGATATATTGGCACAGAGGTGACAAATAAAAACAGATAATGAAGAGCTGCAGAAAAGGTACAATATCCTCAGCCATTTCAAATGCCATAAAGAATTTGAAAATTGAGTCAAGCAGTGACCATTTGCAGCTAGAAGACAGACAGGTTTTATTCCTTCTTTTAATCCTGTCACAGAGACACTGAGAGCATGCAAAAGGACAGAAGCTGAGCAAGATACCTGTTGTTAATACTGTGGCTTAAAAAGCAAAGTAAAACATTTAGCAAGTATCACACTGTTCAACAAATTTCTAATGCTGGCAAGAAAAATTGAACATTTTAGGATGGTCAAGACAAATCTCCTGGTGTTATGAGTGTCAAGCTCCTGGACAGGCCCAGTGAAAGAACTGTGTCCTCCCAAATACAGAGATGTGAACTCTGATTAACATCTGACCACACGAGAGCCAAAGAGCCAATTAGCACAGGCAGACTCAGTCTGTCCACAGTTCATTTCTGGGCTTTCTCTGCAGTCTTTGGAAAGAAATAGAAATGTTCAGAGAGCAACCCACCAGTGTTGGTGTAGATATTTTCAGAATAAATTGAATTGTGTGTTAATAAGTTTTATTTATGTTCATATTAATAGAGGACAGAGAGGTCAGAGCAGAGCAAATGCCTGCCATGATCAACAAGGACCACTCCTGGAAAAATAAGCCATTTTGCAGTATTTTTCCATATTGACCCCCAAATACAAACCTGAAATTAAATTAATATTATATAACCACCATAAGGATTTTTTTTTTTTTTTCTCCACAAAATGTCCAAACTCAAGCCAGTTTATCTTTTGCTTTTTATAATCATTCTGATACACGGAAAAGTTGTGCATTATATTTCAGAGCAAAGCTGTTCAAATTTTTGCTTGGTGAGATAGTGTTTTTATCTCAAGTGATGCCCACGTCATTATTCTTGTTGAGAACTGCAAAAACAACTTATTTCCTCTTTCTTAAACTTTCCAATTTTTGAATCAGCTACTCCAGATAAAGTGGATGGAAAGATGAAATGCTCCTCCCCTCCATTTTTAACTTTTACTTGTAGATATTTTTCTGTTCACACACAGAGAAAACTTCTAAAAACAATTCCAAGCCCCTAATTTTTAAACAATAAAACATTACCTTAATTTCATTTCCTGGCTGTGAGCATAAAAATGAGATTGCTCATATGATGGAAGTTCAGCAAGAACATAAATTCTTGCAAGACAAGAATATAACTATGCCAGCATCCTTTTCAGTCAAAATTTTTCTAACTCCCTTTTTTTATGTCATCCCTGTACTACTGAAGTTAATTACTAATATCTATCCAAATGAAGAGGGAGGAAAAAGACACTCAAATTCCAGAGCTCCTGAAAATAATTAGATTATTTAAGGAACTTAATGACATATTTACACCTTTAAGAGTGAATGTTTATAAACAAACACTGAATAATAGCATTTCTGTCTCCCAAGGGGGCAATCCATCAGCACTGTATCACATCATATATGCAGTCATAAAATCGAATGGTTGCTCATAGATAATTATCACAAGAGTCTAAAATCACCATTTCTAACAGGGATTACACACAATCAGATAAAAAGCTGTGAGCACTGGCAGTCAAATTCCTTGCTTGTCTTCACTGGTTTTGGTGGCATTACAATGGTTATCAAAGAAATGAACACAGCTTTTGTTTCTCTCCTTTTCTCAGATCTCCTAAATCATCTTAACCCAGTTGCTTGTCACTGAAAGTGTTACTTACCTGCCTCCCTGTCCTCTCCAATTCCACCCCTGAGAGTCAGTTCTGCTTTCCTCAAAGGGAAACAGATGAAAACACTAACTAGAAATGCTTCCTTAGGGCAGGAAATTCTGATGAAAAGTCCACCTGATTTGATTTTCTTTCTATATTTTCTCTGTCAGGAGAATGAGAAGTTGCAGGAATCCACCCCCAGATGGTTCTATGTTCTGATTCCAGAGCACACTCTCTCTCTCATTTTTCCAAGGGACCCCAGTCCTCATATTAGCTCATACTTTGTTGGATTGAACCCTCACACCCTTTCTAGATGTTAAATCACCCTCACAACTTTGGATACTCCAATCACTCCCACTCCAGGGTCTTTCCTGGGGAACTGGAGAAGGAAAGGCAGAACTGGACACTGTGTCTACTGTTGAAATAATGCTGTTGAGCAACTGGGATTGGGAAATTTAGGGCACAGAAAGGAAATAGCTCAAAAAAAGTGAGCAGTTCACAAGGTAGCTACAAGTCTGGTCTGTTTGAATTCCCTAGGAAGCCAAGGATGTCATGGGGTGGAAGGAAGGCAGGATAAGAGGAACTCGGCATGAGATTAATCAATAATCTTCTTTGCTTAAGGTCTGTGGTCCTGAGGCTAATAAGAAATTTTTATGTGAAAGTTGCTACATGAAAGAGAAAAAACTTGAATAAAACTTCAGTAAAGTCCTAACATAGCTTCTGAAAATAGATGTGATTTTTTGGTTCAGAACTACAACATATTAAAATTATATTAATAGAATCACAGAATGGTGTGGGTGAAAAGGGACCTTAATCTCGTTCCAATCCCCTGCCCTGGGCAGGGACACCTTCCACTATCCCAGGTTGCTCAGAGCTCCATCCAACCTGGCCTTGAACACTGCCAGGGATGGGACAGCCACAGCTTCTCTGGCAAACCTGTGCCAGTGTTTAATCAACCAGGCAGGAAAGAATTTCTTCCTAATATCTAATCTAAATTTATCCTCTTTCAGTTTAAAGTTGGTCTCCTGGTCTTGCTAGAGTAGTTACCAACAGTGAGAAAGAAAAATAAAAAATTGCCCATTCAGTGATATTGATTTTGGTAATAATCTTGTTTCAGCATGTTAGTGTTTTTTCTATAAGCTACTTGGAACATGTTTGAAAAGTCTGGCTAATGACATGTGAAATCATATATACAGTAAAAGCCATTACACACTCTGAAATATGTCCTCGTAGTGTTATTGGGAGGCCTTGCTTCATTACAAATACAGCATAATCACCATGGCTGATGGAGTTTAAACAAGAACTCACTGCAGATTGTTTTGGTTCAGTAAAGACAGCTATGTCAAAGGGTTTGTATTTAGCCACAAATGTTTAGACTCAAGGAAAGAGTCTAAGGGCAGCCAGCATTCATGGAATATTATTTTCTTTAACAAGCACACCAGTGATTTAACAAATTCAGCAATGGTTTTGAAAACAGAACACAATGTGAAAAACTGAATATAAATACTTTAGGATTCAATCCAGAGACCTTTTAGTTCAATTTGCCTTTCAAACAGCTGCTGTACCTGATTTATGCAGTATAAACAACCTATGAAATTACAATTTAGATTAGTCTATATTCATTCCTCTCTATACATGAAGTAGGAGTACAGAAAAGTTCTAGCTCTTGATTTTAGGTGTAAAATTCAAGTCAGGTTTTGGACTTAAACATCATCTACATTTCAGATGGGAATTCTGTCTGTCTATTCTTCCTTTAATACTGATTTTTCTTGGTTGCTTGTGTTGTTGTGTGTTTTTTCCCACCATGAATGACAGCAATTAAAGCAGCACTAAGGGAAACTAAACTGATTGTGCATTTCATACACTAGGAATTGATTTAGGACTCCACTGTGAAGGAAAAGATAACTGCTGGGGGACTTACACTGGACATTATCCCCTAAACACATTATCAGTTTTACTTCATTTTTGGTATAGCATTATTGCCACTTAGGCTTTGTTCTTATACATGTGCCATTTCTGACTCTTAGTGTGCCACCTGTTCAGTTGCACTGAGAAATGGCACATAAAAAAGAACTGCCGTGAATGTTTAGATAATATTCCTTAAATTAATATCCTTATGGAATAAGAGTCCATTTCTTAAAATTACACCAGATACTGACATCATATTCCTTCTCAGAAATTAGCCTCAATCATGTGGATGGGCTATTTGCATATTGAAGATCTTTTTTTAATTAGGAGAAAAGATATAAAACATAACTGTATCTTGAGCCCTTTCCAGTCAAGGCCTTCCTGAAAGCAGCTCTGAAGTCTGTTGCTTCTATATCTAAATTAAATTTAGAGCACAGGAAGTTGGTTTTTTCTGAAAGCACCAGGAATCTGTGAGAAAAAAAAAGGCTGGTATGTATTTATATATTATACTCCATTCCTGGAAGACCTGAAGGTCAGGTTGGAGCAGGCATTAAACAAGCTGGACAAGTGCAAATTGTCCCTGCCCAGGGCTGGGGGGGTTGAGATGATGTGATCTTTAAGGTCCTTTCCACCCCAAACCTTTCCATGACTCTGAGATTCTGTGGTTCTGTTTCTAGAAGTTGTGAACTGTGGAAAATCCCGTGCTACACCTTGGCCTGAGTAGAGCAAGGGGGATTAAGGGAACCTAAATACTCCAGATTCTATCTGCTTGCATCTTTCTCAGTAATAGGTCACAGGAAGGAAATAAGAAAGACATTATTAGGATCTGCCAAATATTTCCTGTGAAATTTCTTATGTATGAACTTATGTTTTCATTAAACACATACCTACAGTGTCTGCTTTTCACAAATTTTAAATTTTTGTCAGAAAACAAAAGCTTCAGGATTTTAATCAAAAAGGTAATTTTCCACAGGAAGGAATTCTGTCGTTTTATCTAGAAATTACCAATTTCAGAAGTTTTCTAAACTGTACTGCAATAATATAATTATTTCTGTGAAATCTGAGCAGTCTTTACTAAGAGCAGAATAAATGAGTACATGCAAGCTATAAAGTGAGCAAGTCCAACACACCTTAGCATCTTCTAACTGCAGGTGAAGATTCCCATTTCTCCTGTTTCAGTATCCATCCAATTTTCCCCCTCT
The DNA here is from genome assembly GCA_020086605.1 of Lanius collurio. Taxonomy (NCBI): domain Eukaryota; kingdom Metazoa; phylum Chordata; class Aves; order Passeriformes; family Laniidae; genus Lanius; species Lanius collurio. The sequence goes on from JACBWW010000049.1 coordinate 2,546,309, forward strand.
TACTAATGCTTGGAATACTTTCTCAGCTTCTCATGTCAATATTCAAACAGATCTGGTTTTAAAATGAAAAGGTTGAACCAGGGTATCTAATTTGAAAAATAATCAAACCTTTAAAGTGAATTGTAATGAAAAAGCTGTTTAGCCTTGCTTTAATTCCAAAAATTTCGTGCACATTAACCTTTTAATCAGCCTGCTTGTGAGGAAGGGATACATCCCATCTGTTGCACCACACAAAAAGGGATATCAGAGAATGGACCATCTCCATTTGCCTTCGAGTTTCATTTTAATCTTAATTGCTTTGATACCATGAGCTTTTCTGCTTGGCTGAAGGCAGAACTGAAACCTGGTAAAGGAGGCACTTTTTTCATTTCTTCTGTGTTTTAACTGTAATAAAAGAACCTTTCCAATTTCCTCATAATCTGCTACATGTCAATTCCCTCAGGTTGCTAGCTTCATTCTATTTCTATTTTTAAACTAAGGTAGTTGACTCTTGCTCTTCTCAGCTACCTTTTGCTTAACCTCTAATTTGAGTCTGCCAGTCTCCCCTGTTTGTCACTTAGAAGAAATGCTCCAGTAAGTAAGAAACAAGTTCTTTGTGCAGAGGAGCAAAAGTTTGTTTTTCCTTTATTGTCTCATCCTATGCATCTTGCTGAGTATTTCACTGTACTGTTGTGTCCTGCAATAAATCCATCAAAGCCCAGAAAATACAAGAATTGAGGCTGCAGGTGTAAGGATAGCTCAGGCCAGCAGTGCATGGGAGCACACCAGAGCAGAATGCAGTGGCTGAGTAAACCAATGTCAAGGCTGTCATTTCCTTTACTGGACCAGGACTTCATCTGGGGCTTTATTGGAACTAGGAGCATCAGCAAACCTTTTCTCAAATTATACATCTTTCAATGCTGCAAATTCAAAAAATTATTTTAAAAAACAAAAATTACTCAGACTGTCCCAAAAACTGTGATATCTTGCATTGATACTTTATAACCATGCCATAAGTCATTCTTTTTACTTTACTTTTGAGACCTTGGGAATCATTCAAGGCAGATATTTTAAGCAGTTTTCCTGTCTTATATATATGAATATGGAATCTGATGTTCCTTGTCTTTTGCAGTCAAGGCTGTGAGTAAAACATCAGGTATTTCAAGGTTTGCAGTAACTCATGAGAAAGCCCCCACTAATTAAACTTGGAGAGGTGAGGATTGGAGAGAGGAAGGGGACAGACATATAATGATGAATTCAGGCAAGAGAGATTGGAATAACCTGTAGAGAAAGTCTCTATAAAATGCATATGCCATGAAAATTACATGTGAAGAAATAAACTTCCACTCTTACCTTATGACACAACAGTTTTTGCTTTCCCATGGAGAAAATGGTATCTGCAATTTCGTTTTGGTTTTGTTTTTGGTTTTTTTTAATGTTACAATTATTAAAATGAAATGTTTTATGTTGCTGCTGATGTCCTAATTTATTCAAAACTCTTCTGTAACTCTTTGACTCTAGGTCTTACCTGGAGCCCATTGCAGGTAAAAAAATTACAGCCCTGATGCCCTTTAAGGGTTTGTTTCTCCTTCTACTGAATTCCCATGGAGTTTTTAGCACTGGGTTAACTAGGAGTAGGTTCTGTTTTTAAATCCATATTTTGATTTCAAATACAAATGCATATTTCATAAAAAGGACTTTCTGCTGATAATAAAAATTCTCAGGCTGGAGGATACAGTGCAGAAATTGTCTTTGAGCCAACTGAAATTCAAGTTGTTTTTTCTGAGGGGAAATTCAAGTTTGTGCTCAAAAAAAAAAAAAGGAGAAAGGAAAAAAAGAATTGGGCAAACAATAAAACTCTGTGAATCAGGTGATGGTCATTCTGATCTATCTCTGTTTTAGAAGTACAGCCCAAGGGATTAAAAACATAACACCAGGATAACAGAAATGGTGTAAACATTTCGAATGAGAAGGATTGTGTCATCTAGATAATATGACCTTGGAAGAAAGAGTGAAAGAAACTGCAGTTATTTAAGGTTAACAAAGTAAGGTGAGGGATTGAGATTTGATCTCAAATATAGGGAAAATAATTCTGCAAGCAGTGTTGGAAAACAACAGTCTGCCTGTTCATGATGGGTGCAACACATAAACAAAAAGTTAAACTTCATCAGGAAAAAATCTGGTTCATACAATAGGAAAAATTTCCTGTCAGGGTGATGAAGTACTAGAATAGATTATTTAACCTCTTCTGAAAAATTCTTATAGGAAAACAGGAGTTAAAGTTTCACAATATAGCTGATCCTATTAAGGGGCAGATGGCTGGAAGAACTCAATGTTTCTGGCCTCTCCCAGCCTGCTTTCCTCTGATAAGAAAACATTTTCCTTTTACAAATATAATCTAGAGAAACTGGTTTTGTTGAAATTGAAACATTTTGCTGGAATGTGGCACTTTGGCTGCCAAAAGAGATCTGCTGGGATTTTTTGAATCTCAGAGATCTGCTGGGATTTTGGCTTACATGATTTTGAACTGGCTTTTTCAGCTGGTATTCTGAAATGATTACTTCAATATTTAAAATGAATATTTAGAACAAAATGAAATAGTTTTAAACTATTTCTGTTTCCTTTTTATTTGTTTATTATTTTGCTTTTGGGGTTTTTTTTTTGGTTTTTTTTTGGTGGGGGGATGTTTGGGGTTTTTCTTGTTTGCTTGAGTTTTTGTTGGTGCGAGGTTGTTTGTTTGGTTTTGGTTCTTTTGAGAGTTTTTTGAGGGTTTTTTGTGTTTTTGTTGTTGTTTGGGGGTTTTTTTGTTTTGTTTTGTTTTTGTTTTATTTTAATAAAACTACAGATCACTCAAAAGCACTGATTAATTCAGTTTTGGAAAGAAGTCAAGTTCTGTAATTTCAGTATTTCCTGGAAATTTTTGTTTTAAACTCTATCACTCTATCACAAACATACATTTTTTCAGTACTTCACTTTGCCAAATGATTAAATTTTGGTCTGACAATTTTTAATTAAAGCTAGAGTCAAATGACATGTGGATTTTGTAGCTTTTAGGGAATACTATCTATGTCCAATCAATGAGTTCCACTGAACCTTATGGAAGTCTCTTATTAAGTCAAGGAGCTAGAAAAGTTTCACTCCTTCCTGAAGTGTATTTCAGTGGTATTGCATAACGAAACCTGACTTCATCTTTTTCTGTGAGAGACTGCACTAAAAATATCTGTACTTTGACTGGCAGTGATTTTTTTTTTTTCTGTAGTTCATCACTCTCCATGTCATCTGTTGAGAAAATAAGTTCTGGGTCAGGGTATCCTCACAGAGGAAAAATGTTGATTTGTTTCTTCTAAGGCTTCTTTCAATATCATTAAAAAAAAATAACACCACCTTTATTTGAATACATAAAATAAAAAAAAACACTTAAAAAATTTAGCGTAGTACCAGTAAAAGAAATTTTTTTGCTGGTGGTGATAACACCTATAGTCACTGATTCAACTCAGTCTCTTGTTTCTGCTCTTGTTCAGAAGAATGTATGTAACTTGCAGTGCCCTAAAACTGCTTCAGTGAAATAAAAAAGTCTGTGTATGTGGTTTTTTTTTCCCCCAAGCACACGATGAAGGGAACAGCTGACTGTGAGTCAATTTTGCTATTCCTAGGTGAATTGAGCAACAGCCCTACAAGTATCTATTGAAATTGAGATTGGAAATTAAAACCAAATATTCTGAGTTGTATTCTTGTGATGATAATTCAAGATGAAAACTTCAGTAATATATATGTCACCTTCCAACACAAAACCTCATTACTCAGCATCCCATCCAGAAAAAAAGGGGGGGAAAAGAAGGACCTGAAGGGAACAAGAAAGGCTGAGCACACAAAAGAAGGCAGATCCTGCACAGCATTTTAGCATCTCCTTTTCCTCCAAACTGTCATTCCAGTCACAGAATTGATGGCAGGGGAGGAGAAGGCAGCCACACCATGTCCCTTCAAACCCATCAACAGCATTGGAAAGGGAACACAGCTTTTGGCAGTTCAGGTTGGGTTTCCACAGGTTCCTCTGAACCTTTGCCTGTGTTTCCCATCTCTTTAGCCTTGTACTTTTCTTGACTGAACACTGTAGAAGAATAAGACTAAAATTTGGTAGAAAGAGATATTTTGATGTTTCTGGTAGGAGGTGTTTACAACAGTTTTCACTTAATTGTGTCTCAAGGAGGGACAGGCTCTGTATGACAAAACCCTCTAAAGGTTAATAATGCAACAAAAACATAAAAAAAAAAAAAAAAAAAAAGGTAACAAATTTTGCAAAATTTTTTCGATGAATAAGGAGAATAAAAAGCCAAAATAGAAACTAACCTCAAACTTCAATCAGGTTGCTCAGAACCTTGCCCAGATTTGTCCAGTTGTAATTCAGAAACTCTTCAAAGAGAGACATCCCACAACCCCTCAGGGACTGTATTCCAGCTTGCCCTCCTTGCAAAATCCTCTGCCTTTACAGAGTGAGAATTTCCATTCTGACAGCCTGTAATGGCCTCCTCCAGGTTTTTTTGTGGTGCACATCCATTAAAAGCCTGATCCTATCCCCCCTGTACTCTCCATTTGTGTCCACTTAAAATAAAGACTCACTTCATACTGTTACTTTGTAAATACTTTTCTTCACAATTAGGTGTTTGGTTTCTTTTTTTTTTAATTTCAAGTTATACATAATGCATGGATCTGGAGACAGAGAGAATTCAAGTTATTGTGGATTTTCTCCTGTTCACTTCTGCACCTTCTGCTGTGAAACAAAGGCTGTCACAGTATCTTCCAAATCAAAATCCAACATCTAACCCCAGGTTTTATATTTATCCACCATAATGAGATCCAAGTTAATTATGTCATAATGTTGAAGGTAATATTTAAGTGTAAGAGCATTCACTCTAAAGGCAATTTTCGACTCAGTGGTATAAGACTGTGTTATCTATCACACAGACTTGTGTGATTTACTTTCAGGACATGACTGCACCAGCCTAAACCCAAGTCAACTGAATCTCAGCTGCCCACCCTCCTTCCTGCTGGGGCCCTGTAGTGGGCTGGTGAGCTTGTTAAAGGATGGAACCTAGAAAAAATCATAGCCTGCAAAAGATGATGTTTAACTGGGAACTGGTGAGGAGAAACTGATAACTGAGGCCATCAGTGGCTCTTTTCCTAACTGTGGGCTGAATTTTCAGCAGCATGTGTTCCTAAATAAGTGCCAGTGTTTGGCTCCAACTTACAAGCCATTATATTTTACACAACTTGTAGTGCTGTAAATTTTAGCTGTTGCTAATAATGAGAGGAAACTTTAATGCTCAAAACCCCAAGTTAGTAGAAAAAGATTAAACACACTTTCCAGGGTCATTACTTTCATTCATTTCTTTTTTATGGGGTGGAGAGAAAGTATTAGATCAGTCATTTTTTTTGTACCAAGAGACATTGATGAACTAGAAAGTGAAAGGGTTAATGTGCTGCCATTACATGGAATTTTCAGGCTTAGCAGGATGAATGTTCCACTCATGTTGAAGGGGCTTTTGCTGCTATCCATGAAGTAAGGCAGACTTAATTGTCCAGTGATGAGGCTGTACTTCCATGATTAAAGAACAAATTGCTATTTTTACAAGGGCTCATAGGACATTCAGTTGCTGTTTAGGAGACCCTTAAGGCTTTCACTGGAGACCTCATTATTTTCTATATAGTTGGAAAATGAAATAAAGAGAGCCTTAAAGGACATTTATAAATACATAAAGCAGAGTAACTTATCCATCTAAGGGGAACCAGGATAAAACAGACATGAAATCAGGAGTCCTACAATCACCACCCTCCTATTCTCAAAAATATGAAGGACCTAGATGCCATCTTTAATCTTACTTTCTTTATCAGGATTTAAAATTTTATCATTATCAATAAATCAGTCAGGGTTAAATCAGAGTAAAGAGCAATTTGTTTTGATATATATGGAGAGCAAAAATCCTAACAGTGAACTTGATTTGCAGTTTATGAAACTGAACATAGCTAATTGCAGTAATATTGATTTATTCCAGCTGAGCATCTGAACACCAAAAACTTCATAAACCCCTTGACTTTGTTCCATCCTGTGGTTAATCAACTGAATGACAATATTTCATTATTGGTTGCTAATGTGCTGAGCTTCACATGCCAATATTCCCTCTCCTGGCTACAGGCAGAACTCCAATGTACAAGTGATGCAAAGGCTTTTATTGTAGGAGTTTGTGTGGTCAGTTCTCAGCACATCCAAGTCAATGGAGCCACAGTGACTCAAAGTACACACACAATAACCTGTCCCACAGTTTGTCCTCATAGCTTCCAGTGGATAAAGACACTAATTTGATGAAGCAAAGCAGAAATTTAGCTCTTTGTACCTCTCATATTTTTGTGGATTGGTTAATTTTAGTTGTATTTGATTATGTAATATAGGCATTAAAAAAAGGAATTGGATAATTGGATGAAGAAGAGTTTCACAGTGCCTTCAAGGGGCTATTCTGAATGGTCAACAACAAGCTGGAAGTACTGCAGGACCCTCTAAACTCTTTATGTGACTGAGAGGAAAATTCATGGAAAGAGAGAAAATTCACAGAAAGACAGAAAATTCACAGAAAGAAAATTCACAGAAAGACAGAAAATAGGGACTGTCTTTAACCTCACCCTTTCATTTCTTGTCCACCAACAGCAAACATCAACACACATATAGACCACAAAGCAAGAGTATTCCTGTGCCAAGGGGAACCCCATGACTCAGGTGGAAGTAAGAAAATGTGCTGTCCAAAGGCATAAATCCTGATCTCTGAGAGCTTTCAATCCAAATCTTTGTTCAATATAATTTCCTCTCTGAAATTCATTCAGAAAAACAACCAACCAACCAACCAAAAGCCAAATGAAGAATATTATCTACTTCACTGACATAAATCGTATCTTATCAGCCCCTGCATACATCTCATTGCTGAAATAAAAGATAATGCAAGACTTTTCACAAATATTGTTACATAGTCAACAGACTCACCTTTTTTTTTTTTAAAGGACGAAGTTGTCTCTTTAATTTTGTAGTTCATGGTAGGTCAAGTGTGCCAGGGAGGCACATTGTTCTCACACATGTTTATTGGGCTCAAAATGAGTCACAAACACTTTGGGCTTTGTTTCAAGAGGTAGCTCTGTTAGTCAAGTACAGTGTTCTTAGAAGGTGATGTGTGTGGATTTCAAAAAGGAAGCATTCTGGAGTATTCCAGAAGCTCTGAAAGAAATGAAATTTTTTTTTCCTTTTTTTGTTTGTTTTCCTTGTAAAGAGAGAATGTTTTAATCACCTGTGATGACATGTGAAAATACAGTTCACTGGAGGTGAGATTATCAGAAACCAGATAAGATTGGTGGCATCTGTTCAGCTTGCACATATAGAACATATGAAAAAAAAAATCATAATATAGCTTTGTTGTAATTTATTCTTCCATTTGTTCAGAAGGATTTCATGGAGATTCAATCCCACAAAATTTGTGACAAAATTTTAATAAAATTAAGTATGACAGTTTCCTTGCACCATGAAAATCTGAAAGTCTACTGTTTTCAGGATCTGCATTGGACTTAATTAACAATTTAGGAAGATTTCTTTATCAAAACAGATAGAGAGGCAAAGCACAGTTTGGTGACTGAGGAGTTAATAACCAATTTCTTTCAGTGATACAAATCTCAGATTAGATTTTAGGCAGAATTAAAACTTTACCTCAATTTACCATGGCCTAAGCAGACTTCTCAGTAAAACTTTTGGTGATTCTAGAGCTGGGAAGGAAGGCACTCTTTTTATGCTGTTTTGGTTAGTTTTTGTGAAATCTGACATATTTTCTCCAAATTTTTTTATTTTTAGTGAATCAGAGGGTTCTGACAGAAACGTGTGTTACTGAAATATGAGAAATCCCAGTGTGAGAGAGGAAAGGCTGCAAGGACACAGTGAAGGACACAGGCTCAATACTTAGCAGTGATTTTTAAAAAGTAAGACTGAGAGATAAAATTGAATGGAGAATCCCTTACCAAATATTAGGGAATATTACAGGAATAACTTGCATTCACTCACCATGAGTGCTGCCTTTCAGTTTGGTCAATTTGTTTTAAAAACAAGAAATAAAGAAAGAAATAAAAAAAGTCCTGAAAAGGACAACATAAAAGGTAAGGAGCAGAGATGGCAGGGAGAAGTGTTTCTCTGAAAGAGAATTAGCAGGAAATACTTGATTAGGTTGGATAGAAATTAACAGGAAAGAAGTCAGTAATGTAAAAAATATAATATTAGAGAGATAAACCTGAAGCTTCTCTATGTGTTTTCTTTCTTGCTCTATTCCAGAAATCTGAAATGGCAGGTGGTGTAGGCAGAGAGAGATCAGAGCTGTATTTAGGCATACAAATTTGTACCGTGATATTTTTTGAGATATACACATTTGAATGTTAAAAGAAAAATCATGAAGATCCGTAAAAGTCATTCATTTTAGCACACAAGCCACATCTTTCCCTGAGAAATTTCATTCAAAGAAATGAGTAAGCTTTCCCTGATTTCATTATGAAAGCTAAGATAGGTTCTTAATATACAAAGGTGAGCAATTTTTTTTTTTTTTTAATTGGTGGTTTTTATGTTCTCAATAAGTTAATTCAAAATCCTCTCTTGTCTCAGGTGGCATTCCCCAGAATTTATGTGCATTTTTAGAGGCATCTCTGTGACCTCTGTATGTTAGACAGCACTAAAACAGTTTCCTTCCAGAAATCAAAACCAGTTGGTATTGTACATCCCTGAAACTGCTGTAATTTTACAGAGCAGGTACCATGGGCAGCTCCAGGGATAAGCAACAGAGTTGCTGAGGTAGCAGCAAATCTTTCTGGACTCTTTCCTTGCAAGAGTGTAGGAAAATCAGGTTAGATGCTGTGACTGATGGTGCTGCAGGAGGACATCCAGCAAACACAGGACAGTAATTGCTTTTGTGGGGAGTAGGACAAACCTGTACCAGGAAGTGCTGCTGTTTCCTCCCTTCCCAGGTTCTGGTGAAGGGAGGACGAGAAAAATTTATATCCCAGATTTTTGTTTCATCGATACCTGCTTTAGTTTACCACTTTCTTCAGCTTCTCCATTTTAGGTCTGTCCTGAACCTTGAGCTGGTCCAATTCAGTATTTCCCACCCTTGTGAGAAGTGCCAAACCAGGGTGTCCTGTGTGTCTTCCACAGGTCTGACTGCTGTTGGCATGGTGGGAATGTCATTTTGGAGAAAAGGAGAAAACTCCTGCAAGCTCATCAGGAGAACACTCTTGAATTTGCCCTCTCCTTTGCATCACTGCCAATTTATTTTTGCTTGGTTCTTTTTTCTTTTTAATGAGGAATAACTTAAAGCAGGAGCATTTGCTCTTTGCTAACCTGGTACAACCTGAACCAGTAAAATAAGCAGGACTTCCATCGACTTCATGAACTTTGAATTGAACCCTCTGTGTGTAAAAACTCCATCAGTTAAACTAACTTGGTCTCAGGAATGTCAAAAAAGTGAGAAGTCAGTTGGTCAGTGGGTGGAGGACTAGTGCTACATCTCAGTCAGAGAATCTGGTGTGGGTGTAGGATGAGAAAGTGGATTTTAGTGTCAAGAGCAGGACTTTTTTTAGAGCACATAGACATGCAAACTGTCGAACGGCGACAGCAATCCTTTATTCCCTTTTAACGGCTCATCCATTCCCAAGGTTAATGATGAAAACCCAGAGGTCAGCAACATCAGCTATTTTCCTGCCAGTCATGCTCCCACCTCCAAAAATGAATGCAGTGTATGTCAGGTTTTGCTGCTATTAGTTTTGAACTCAGATAATTGTACCGGATTTGGTACAAAGCCGCCCTGAAAAGAGAAAATGTCAAATGCAACCTTTTCCTTGCTGTAAATGGAGTCTGTCTGCCTTCAGGAGGTGATATCACAACAGGCTTCAATTACTAGTTCTTTTTGTAGTTATGACAGTGAAAATTATTTAAAAAAA
>JACBWW010000049.1:2556691-2614386 GCA_020086605.1 Lanius collurio
TAGAAAAGAAAAGAAAAGAAAAGAAAAGAAAAGAAAAGAAAAGAAAAGAAAAGAAAAGAAAAGAAAAGAAAAGAAAAGAAAAGAAAAGAAAAGAAAAGAAAAGAAAAGAAAAGAAAAGAAAAGAAAAGAAAAGAAAAGAAAAGAAAAGAAAAGAAAAGAAATGGAAAATGACACTGGCAGTTTGTTACCAACCAGGAGGTACTTGGCATGTTTAGGAACATTGAATCATTGTCACTCAGAAATCAGATTGCAGTGAACCCACTGCTTGTCTGTCCTGAGCAAAAGCAAGTCACAGATCCCTGCACACAGAACCAGTACCTGGGACATGTCTGAATTTCTCATTTGCATGCTGCAGGATAGCCTGTGACATTTCTTGCTCCAAGCTTTGGTGAATAGAAAGTCAAACAAAGATGACTTTGTTGCACAAAACAAGCCGTGGTAGAAACCAGGAAAATTGTGATTATGTGCTGTCTTTGAGAAGACAGCACTTATCTGTAACATGAACTTGTATTAGGATTAATGTGAAACAAAGGCTTTGTTCCAGATTACAGTATGTATTGGCTGATTATCTGCTCTGTGAACCTTCAGTCACAGATAATGTGTCTAACAGCTCAGTGAACTCTATTCTCCCTCTCATTCAATGATTGTTTTCCCCTCAAACAGCTCATCATTCTTTGGTGGCTGAGGTACCTTGGTGTTATCTTATGAAAAGTGCAGTGGGTGAAAGACTGAACATGTTCTTTGAATTTTTGCTTGTTTTTTGACAGAGGCCATGCTAACGGTAGCAGATGTCAGCAACCAGAAATGGCACCAAATGCTGAAAGAAATCCAGTTTTCCTTATTTCATTTTTCTTACTTGGCCAGAGATTCTTCAGTCTCAAAAGGATCTCAAAAGGCTTTCTAGAAAATTCATTTTCCTGAGATAAAATGAACCATATTAATCTCATGTCTCACAGTTCCTTTTCTGGCCTGTTTTAAAAACCTCTTGCAGAGTAGGTGAAGACTTGGTGAGCAACTGAGAAAACATAATTTGTGCTTCACTAACCTTATTAAAAAAAACTTTTCTAAGTATTAAATTTCCTCTATTTTAGTCTTTGTTGTAGCAAATTAAACATCCATTGCACATGTCTTGATTGCCATGGCCAAAAAGAACCAGTTTTTCAATTTCTCTTTTAGCATTTTCCCATCCTTTTATCAAGAACCCAACTCCTGCTCATCTCTTAGACCCTTTTAAATCAGTCTTCCCTTCTTTCCTCTGTGACTTTAGCCTTCTGATCATTGCCATGTGCTTTCTTTGAAATTTATCTAATTGAATCCAATGATTTAGTGGTTGTTGGGATGTGGAACATGGTGCATGTTTGTTACTCCTATTCTGTGATGTTTTTTATCTTTTGGGTGGTAATTATTCCTAGATGTTATTTATAATTTTTTCTTTTTTTTATTCCTGCCTGAAATTTCAGCCCTATCTTACATGCTGAAATAATAACAGCTGAAATAATAGTGCTGCATGAGCGTGTGTGATTATTATCATCCATCAGTCAGGCAGTAAAAGATTTTATTTCTTTTGGAGGTTTGAGGTTTATTCCTTTAGGTCACCCTAGAAGCTACTCATGAACCTTGTCCTCAGTTAGCAATAAGTCATAATAGCCAGCCAGCTTGCACAGAATGGAAAAAATGAGATTTCTCAGGAAGGCTCTTCATAAATGATGGACTGTGCTGAAGTGACCCCTCTCAGAGCAGTCACCAGATGTAGGAATCAAATGGAAAACCTCCAAATATAAAATGAAATTGAATTATTAAACTTTATTTGTGAGAAAAAATAGCTGCCTATAGAAATCCATACAGTTGCCAACTTAAATTCTAAATTAACAATTTAACACTAAAATCTTTAAAAAAAAGTTTACTTTTGACAAAAGGATGCATAAGAATTTCCCAGGCCCATTGATTCTGATTTAACATCCCTGCTATACACATCTAGTGGCTTTGAAAATGATATTATAGCTCCTAGAGACAGGTACTAATAACAGAGTTTTAATAATTACAGTCAGGGAGGAATGAAGCAGAAAATTCCCTGCCATTTTTATTTTTTTTTCTGTTAACTTAATAATGTAACTGTAAAAACTATATGTGTCATTAAGGAAGTGTTATTTAGATTTATGTATCACATTTCAAATCAACCACTCTTCACTGTATCCCAGCCTACCTTGAATGAAATAAAATCAGATCCCTCATGTGCCTAAGAGGGCATCAATGCAACTCAGATCAACCAAAAATTATCCAAACAAGTTGCCCATTTACCCACACAAGCAGAGATATCTTCCACATGGTTGCCTCTTTTAACACCTTTACAGTTTTCATGAATTTATTGTTGCTATGTCTCTGAGAAAAAAAAAATAGGATGTGTTCTTTTATTCCTAGTTTAAGATGTACCACTAGATACAGACACTCTGTGCAACTTGTTTAGGAGAATGGATGAAATTTATGGTAGGATGGGCTATTGATTTTATGTTTAAGATTGCTACTGTTGGAACTACAGTGTAACACTGAAAAATGATCTTAGCTCTTCCTTGAATTCCAGCAGTCTCCATGGCCTCAGCTCTAATGCTGGGCACCTTTTTTCCAAAAGCTTATGTGCAGACTGAGCTGAGGGCTGACTGTGAATTCCAATGCAACAAATTATGTCAGTGTTCTTTCAGGAAGAACTACAGTCCTCTCTGCCAGGAAGAGCCCAAATGATCTTCTCTCTGCCATGAGAGAGAGATGTCAAAGAGCCCAGGCCCATTTAGGCTGGGGTGTGAAGAGCTTTCTGTAACTAAGTCTTCTTCAAGAAAAGCTATAGCAATGCCCCAGACAGAAAGGTGGCTCTTTTAGTCTTGAAGTCACTGGGGGAAAAGGCACATTCTGCACAATAATACAGAGTTCACAAAAAATTATTGGTCAATTTATTGTCTCTCACATCCAAATCCATGATGTTTGAGGCCAAATGAATTTTTATCCAGAAGTTAGTCATTTGAGGGGGGTCAAGATTTCCAGAATTTGGTTTTGAATGCAGGAAGCAAAATGTGCATACAGCCCAATACCTAGAATTGATTTATTTATCTGAAATATCTTCCTATTATTGACTGAGTTACAAACAAGACTCTTTTTCTTACACCTTCCTGGTCAAACTACAAATCTATATTACCTCCTTTTTTCTTTATCCCTTGAAAAATACTAGCTCAGTCATCATGCCATCAAATTATGAAGAATACTTTTATTCTTATTCAGAAGGGGAAAAAAGTATATCCAGCAATAAAGTAAGATGGATTTAGTTGATATAGTCCTTTCTTGGAGGTCACTTCTTTTTTCAAATCAACATTAGGCCTTATGAGGAAGTAAGGGATAACAATAACCAATATTACTCAAAGTATATTTAATGAAACACTATCTATAGGCATGAGTTTATTTGATGTTAATGATTTTGGTGTAGCAATCATTCTATACTCCATGTTTGTGTCTTAATCCTCTGATTTACAGGAACTTTAAACTCAAACTGTATGTTCTTCTGAAGGTAAGGTTAAAACAACGGAATTAAAGCACAGGTTCATGTCCAAAAGCTATCAGCTCTGCTAAATTCCAATTCCCCTCTTACAACCTCCCCATATCATTTTCCTCACTTTTCTCCTAGGCAGTTATTACATTACTGCTTTGGTGTAGTCTCATTTGCAAAGAATCTTGCTCCAAGACAAAAAGGGACCTTGCCTTTAAATATTGCTTTAAAGAATCTGTGAAGAATCTGCAGCTGCTTTTCATGGTTGAACAGTCCTTGATGGGACTGGGAGGGAAGGGAAGCCTCATTACAGAAGCTGGAAAGCAAACACCCAGGACTTGGCTTGCCACACACAGCCTTTCACTGGAGTTCACACAGCTGCAGAGTCCCCAGAAGCAGGGAAGTTTGTCTGAGGCAAGACGAAGAAAAGATAATATAAGCCTTGTGAGAGTTATTTGGCACTTCAACATAGAAGTGCTTGTACTTCCATCTGGGTTGTGTGTGAATTTAGAGAAGCCAGAGCTATGTGCTTCTCCTTGGGCTGTTGACAGGAGTTTGGCTCGCACTTTAATGGATTTTTTATATGTTTGCCAGAAGATTAGAACCACAAAACCTGTGCTGGAAATGGCAACCTATATTGTACATAGGAGTTCATCCTGGCAGATGGAGGACAGAAAGTCAAACCAGTTCTTTCATGTCCTGAATCCTGCAGTTATACCTCACAATGCTTCTACTTCTGAGTGCCTCCTACCCCTTTCCCAATATTGTTTGCAGTATCTCTTTCTGCTGTTAACCACGGGGTATTTTTCAATGCAATTCATGCCTGACCAAAGTGCTGCCCAAGTTTCTTGAGCAAACAGCTGCTTCTTTTACTTCAGCCTTTCATTTGACAGGATTAGATCATAAAGCACATCCAATCAATCCACTGTGTTTTTTTCAGTATTTTTTCCATATCAATGGGAGCTGTTTCTCAAGTTGAAATCATGGTCTATGCTGCTGACAGAATTAATGAGGCTGCTGTAGGACAGCATCATTCTGATATAATGAAGAGATCTACAAGTGCCAGAAATGGCTGGAGGTTCATTGCCCTCAGTTCTGTGTGTGCACAGATTTGCCTGTGTGTATAGAACTACAGAACCCTAGAGTGGTTTGGTTTGGAAAGGACCTTAGTTCTGACCCCTGCCATGGACAGGGACACCTTCCACTATCCCAGGTTGCTCCAAGCTCATTCCAGCCTGGCTTGGACACTTCCAGGGATGGGGCAGCCACAGCTGCTTTGGGTACCCTGTGCCAGGGCCTCCCCACCCTCACAGTAAGGAATTCCTTCTCAAGATCCAACCTAAATCTACCCTCCTTCAGCTTAAAGTCATTTCCTCTTGTCCTATCACTATATACCCTTGTCAAAAGTCCTTCTCTGTCTCTCTTATAGGCCCTTTACGTACTGGAAGTCTTCTATAAGGTCTTTCTGAAGCCTTCTCTTCTCCAATAGGTGTCTTTACTGTCTTTAGTCATATGTAAATTTTAGCAAGAAAAGGATTACTCAGGAATTTTCAGCAGTAGCACACATTTCTCTTCTTCATTTTCAGTTTCTAAATCATTACTCTCTAAGAGAAACTGTTCTGACTGCATCTTTTACAGTGGTTTCCCAAATAACTGGGTAATCTGAGGCACGACAGGAGAGGCTGGGGAAAAGAGAGGCTAAGTTTATTGTACCAAACATCAGAATAGTCTGTCTTCTGCTAATGTGGGGAAAAGAAACCTGATCACTATTTAACTCAGAATAACTTCTATTGTGCTCCTCAATATCACATTAAAAAGGGGGGGAAAAAAGGAAAATATAATATTGAAGACCAATTATGCAGTGAGGATAAAGAAACTGTAATAAAACCTTGATTTAGACATGAGATTTTAGGATGGATCATTTTGATTGTGTTTTGTCTTCTGCTTAATTCATGCCAAAGTTTTTCACCTAATAGTGTCTGTTCTGAGCCACTGTGTATGTTTTCTTTCTACTCTTTCCTGCAAACTCCAGAGCTGACAACAATTGTGAAAGAGCCAGTAATGCTGCACATAAAGCATCTTGTTGCTCTGAATCAAAGTGTTCTCAGTGAGGCAATGGGACTTTCAGAGTCTTCACCCAGGTGAGAATCACTCCCAGAAAAACTGCTCACCTATTACCAAATATTAAGCTTTGACTCATTCACTGCCACTCTCTCAAACTCCAAGAATGTCAGGGAAAAGTATTCTAAGTTAAACTGAGTTTATTGTACTGCTGTTTTTCACCACCTCTAGAATCAGAGTTTTAGCCAACATATAATATTCAATATTTTGGAATTTTCTTAGTGTTTGTGTAACCATTTTTATATATTTATAAACTCCCAAGGAATATTATTTCTACTTTTAGAAAAAAACAAACCTAAAAATACAAGAAAAATGTTCCCCATGCAAAAATTTATTGTTTACTTTAGAAGACAGAAAATTGTTTATCTAAGTTCAAGCTTTGTTTAATGTCTTTCAAAATACAGAGTTAACAAGCAACATTTCTCTGTGGGTTTTAAGACTTGGGATGAAAGTATTTCAAAAAGGATTGAAAGCAATTGTTGATTTTCTTTGGAAATCCATTCTCTAGAAATTTAAATTGGTTGACCTTGATGGAACAAGGTAGTTCAAAACACTCTGAACCATCTCCATGCATTAGCAAGTGCCTGGTTCTCCCTTGACTTTCATATCTAATTCTGCTGCTCATTATATTTGCAACAGAATTTTATCTGGGGACCCAAAGAATTAAAAACATGAAATGTGAAATTTGTAATAATTTGGAGTGATTGGAGACTACAATCTTTTGCAGAGGTAAAGAGGTAAATAAAAAGGTTGCAGAAATAAATGTATAATTCACTATAACAATTAGTTTGCAAAGTTCTACATATCTTTGCAAAGGTGGATGTAAAGTACAATTTTTTGATGAAGTAATAGTGTAGTCCAGTGTCAAAGATGAGATGTTTTAAGTAATAATACCATCTTCACCTCCACTCTAGATTGTTTGTGCTTCTCCTCTGCCCCACAAAGCACTGAGACTCTGTTTGACAAATAATGATAAAAAAAATCTTTAGCAGAGATAAATCCACACAGATCAATTGACTCCATTTCACACCTCCCTCAATATCTGGCTTAGTGCTAAGACCTGGCATTTAGAATTAAGGACAAAAAGGATATTTGGAGGAAAAGAGATATTATGGTTGCCTCTGGGGAGGGAAGGTAGATGGAGTTGGGGCTGGAAGCTTTCCAAGCCAGCAAAGTCCTAAGGCTGTCAGATTCTTAATCTTTCACTGGAAGTAGACCTGAATTTCAGAAAAAGGCAGAGAAAATGTTATGATTATTCTAACAGATCTCTGGATGCTACCATGAGCTCTTTACCAGAGAAAGAAAAAGTGCTCTAGCAATTTCTTTTGCCTCTCTCTTCAGAGTTAGCTCTTTATTTTAATAGCCAGATTCTCAAAGAGCCCTTTAAAATGCCAGTGACGCTATCGATGATGCCACCTGCACACAAGTGGAATTACCTGACAGACCTCCCAACTTCTTCCATGGGAACAGATTTTAAGCAGACCTTTGAACACGTGAACATAAAAGGTTTACTACCAGGAAGCTCCCAGGCACATAAAACACTTCCTAAAGCAGTCTTTCTTGTACTCTGAGAAACTCCATTTTATGGGTGTGGCTGTACCAATCCTCCATGGCAGCAGGGTTGGAGCTGGGTGATATTTAACCCAAGTTATTCTATGATTCTGTTATTCTACTGGTAGCATCATTTCCAAGGGACTGGTTACCCTTCCTGTCTCACAGTCAACCTTGTGTCTGACAGCACCACTACTTTTTTGTTGCCTTCACTGTAAGGCTGCTGCTGAGGGGCATTTGTCAGTTCACACAACAAAAACTAAGCACAGAATTTGGGGGGCGTTTGAGTATTTCAGCAACATGACCTTAGGAGCCTACACAACTGGATGAAAGGTGCAGAGGTCTGTTCACATTAAAAGAGTCAAGAACAGCCCTGCAAGTTCCAGCTTAGAGGGATTTTTTGCTTTCTTCACATGCTGAAGTAATATTAGATGGTTTTCCCACCACTGTGGTAGGATTCAGTCTCACAGTATCTCTGAAGATAGGTTGATAGGTACAAGCAAAATTATTCATTTTGGTATTCCATACAGGAGATTGCTGACTTTGTCAGAAATTCCATTACCTTCCATTTCCAGGATTTTTGTCATATTTTGCCATTGATGTTAATTTTATGTAAAGCCCCTGGAGATCAGAACTTGGATAAGAATCTCAGCTAATGCTCAACACAATAGCAAGACCTTCATGGATCTTACAATTGCTCTTCTATCCTTTTTCTACTCTTGTTTGTAATGTTCAACTCAGGATGATTGGAATATTTTAAGATAATAGCATTTATTTTGGAGCTCCTGGTGGCACAATATTTGAAACTGGAAGTAGTGGCTAAGAGCTGGTGAATAAATGTTGTAGTGAGGGCCAAACCAACTTTCTTAAGCCAAGCCCCTTTGATAATTCATGCAGGACAAGGATTAATAACACCCAGCCAGTTGTGGTGAGTTGGACCCATCCATTTCTAGAGCCAATTCAATCAAAACCACTGATTGAATAGTCATTCACATAATAGCCACATCTGGCCTTAGAATTTATAACTTTTCCTGACAATCCCAGTCCTTTAGCCTGTATGGCATTGATTTATACAAGAGCACAGGAGGTTTCCTGTTCCAGCCTTCCAGTCTGTGGCTGATCAGGGTCGCTGCATCTTTGGGTCTGATCACTTGGCACATTTTATAAGCTTTGGATAATATACAGGTCACTAACTGGAACACTGCACATTCATCTGATTTTCTAGCTGAATGCTAATAGGGCTTCAATACTTGTTCATTCAGCATTGTATTTCCAGTTATCACTGTTAATAAAACTTATTTCCCAGGAATCATGCTGGCTAAGGGAATGAGAGCAATGTTTATTCCCATATTTATTGCCAAAGTTTTTCCTTTCAGTCCTGTCCCTCGCTGACTCAAAGGTCTGTTTTGTATGAAGAAGACAAAGAAAAGGTTATATGATTATCTACAGAAAGCCAAGAAAACATACTTGGTGGCATGCCTTTTTCATTGTTACTTGGAAACCATTAAAATATTAAAATGTCTACAAAAGCAATAAAATGATCACAGGAGTATGTGGTGATATTTAATTTTCCCACAAGTTAAATATCACTGATAATTAACTGTTAGAAGTTTATTTTGAAATGACATTTCAGTGGAATATCAGACCTTTACAACATAATTAAAGGTTTTCTCATTGTAATGGTGCCCTATTCCTGGTATGAAAGCTGTTTGAAATTATCTGTCTGCTTCATAAATGATTTTTTTTAACCTTTTTTTCCACCATTTAATTTGGCCATTTCTTGTTTTGTTTCTCTTTTAACTACTGATAATAGCCATCTCACTAGGTAATTTGGATCTCTAAGACAGGAAAATGGAAATGGCTCACTTTTTTTTTTTTTTTTTTCTTTTTTTTCTTTTTTTTTTTTGGATTTTTGCTGCCAGTCTGGAAAGACTTCACTCTTAGTAGAGTCACTCCAGGACATGTTTTTTTTTCAAATTAGGACTGGGGAGATTTAGTCAAATAGAGTCAAATTTTAAAAAGTACCCAATTCTTCCCTGAAGTAGGCTTTGGTCACTCCTCAAATGTCACCCAAAAGTGTCACCTGTCCTATAAAGAAAAAAGTCTCCTGTCTGTTGCTGTTGAAAATAGATGTGACATAACCAAGTGCAAACACAAATAAATTTCAGCCTAACAAGGGAGTGTTTGTGGCATAGCTTCTCTACTGCAGAAGATTCTTCTCTACCAGTGCTCAGTAAAATTGGTTAATGTCTTACAGAACAAAGGTTTTTAGTCCCTATAAGAACATTTCTTGCTCTTTTGTGATATTCTATCCAGTGTAATGCTTTCTGCTTGAGGCATAGATCATGACATGGTCCAGCAGCCTTAGCAGGGCATCTTACAAAGCCCAGATTAATGCCAGTCAAGCAGTCTCATGGTTAACCCATGGCAGAAGCTTAGCCCCAAAACAGCTGCTCACTCACTCCCACCCACTTGGAGAGAGAAAACTTGTGGGTTGAGAGAAAAACACTTTAATAAGTAAAGCAAAAGCTGCACACACAAACAAAACAAATTAAAGAATTAATTCACTGCTTTCCACGGGCAGGCAGGAAATCCAGGACAGCAGGGTTTCATCATGGAGAACAGTGATCTGGGGTGAACACCATCACTCTGAACATCTCTCACTGCCTTCTTCTTCCCTCAGCTGTTGTTCCTGGGAGTGGTGCCACATGCCATGGAATTTCTCTGGGGTCAGCTGTCCTGTCTATGTCCTGTGCCAGCTCACTGGGCATCCCCAGCCTCCTCACTTGTGGGGTGGGGTGAGGAGCAGAAACAGCAAAAAGAAAAACATCCCTGTGTTATCAATGCAGTTTTCAGCTCAAATTCAAAACACAGCTCCAAACCAGCCACTGTGAAGAAAACTAACACTATCCCAGCCAAAACCATACTGTAATTTTCTCCTCTAACCCTCCTTTTAAGTTTTAGTTCAAAATTGAGGTCAATGTTTTCAACAGTGACCCACAAAATTTCGGCTATTACACAAACAGGACAGTATAAGTATTATAATCATTTTATGCACCATCTTGAGAAATCTCTGAGTACTATTATCCAGTGATGTTCTCAGTAAAGGATTTCACTGCTATTCAGCAGTGCTGCAAGGAGAGGCTGGCTCCATCAACACTACTAAATTAGGTTATACCAGAAAATGTTCCTCAAGCTACTAGATTGTTAAAGCAATCCCTGGTAATGTTTCCGTGAGAGGAAACAAATATCCTCCAAGTATTTCCCAAACACAGCTTGAGATCTAACACAGACCAGGGACTATTTCCAACAGACAACTGGAAAGCAACTGTGCTGCCTTTGAAGGAAAGGGGTTTAAGAGTGTGAACGTGAATCATTGCATGGAGGGTGGTCTTGGTGCCAGACAACATTAAAATTTAATAGAATAGATAAAAGCCCTATGTAGGCAATGTTTTGACATCCCAAGAGCAGATAGTGAGTAAGGAAGAAAAATACAAGTTTACTTCTGGTTGCTCATCACTCTGCTGTAGCATGGCAGAAAAGAAACTGGCAGGGGAGCTGTAAAGGAGTTCATCATGCACATATTGTCTCTGAGGCATGAGAAGTGATCCCAAACACTGCCAATATGGCTTCATATAAAGGAGAGAGCAGTCAGCACAGTAATTGCTGGTGGGTGCTAAATTCATTTTATACAGGTCACAAAACAACCTTGTAAGGATGATTCCAACCAGCAACTATTGCAACAGCAGGCACTGGGATAGTGTGCTATCCTGTGCTCTTGTGGCAAGGATACACCTCTGAAATATCTTCATTTTGCAGATATTACTCACTGGAGTCCCCTAAGCTCCATGACTCTCAGATATATTTCTCATCCTTTGTGTTTTATTGGTGAAAAACTGAAACATAGAAAAAATAAAGAAAGAACAAACTATCTCAAGAGGCTTTCCATAATATTTATTTTCATCATTACTTTTGTTTCTTTTTGGTCTCCTTTTAAGAGAACTTGGCTCAGAGTTTAAGCTCTGACAAGCTGAAAAGTAATGTAAAAGGCATTAACATCCTATAAATCTGCCCTGTGTCAGGTAATGGATGTCAGACAACCTCTTCCCAGACCTAACTGGAAGAAAAAAGAGAAAAAGAACAAAAAGTACTTTTGCATTTTTTTTTCCAGGAAATTCATTGTATTATTAGGAGCATCATTTCTTTTATTTCAATATCAAACAAAATCCTCGGGTCAAAAGCAAGTTATAAAAGAGTTATCTTCCAAGAATCTGGGAACATTGGCACTAAGGGAAGTGTACTAACTCTGCTGTCTGTGTTCATATTATATTCCAAACAGGGACCAGCTGGAAACATCCCATAATAACAATCACAGGATGCACAACAATGTCAGAATCATCTACTGGAGTAGACACAGATGTTTTTGGAGAAGTTTAAGAGATTTATGCTATCGAATGTGAGAACAGCAGTGTTTTATTTCTTAGATGCATTAATAAAGCTGCTTCATGGGAGCTCTCTCATGTTGACAGAACAAACAAAGGACTGTCCAAAACACAGAAATAATCAACCAAGTAGAGAATGAACTCAGATTTCTTAAGTATGATTACATTTGAAAGGTTTTATTTCAACAAAGTAACTAGGGTGTTTAGAAACTTAGATGCTCAAAAATATCAGGATGCCAGGAATCTGGAAGACCTCTTACAAAGCAAGCATTATCATTCTCTCCATTTTACAGAAAGACAATAAAAAGAAACTGAGAAGCAGAAATAGAGATAATTTGCAATTAGCAAGTGACAGAAATAAACCATCCATTTCCTGGATCCCAATGGACCTATAGCACAATAAACCACTGAACCCCTACAGTGCTATTGAAAAGATATTGGCAGATAAGTTATGCTATAACTCACTCTCTGTCTATTAAAAAACTAATAGGGAAAATTTTATTATGGAGGGGAAAAAATCCAAACCCCAAAAATTTAACTGTAGTCTAGCTGATCACAAGTACCTCTCAGATCTTAATACCTTTAAATAAATGTTAAAACATTTAAATTACGTGTTATGACTTTTACTTTTATGTCCTTCATCTTCACCTGCCCTTTCCTGAAGCAGTCAACCAACAGTGTGTGGGACATTCAGTTTAGGAGCATCAGCAGAAAAAGATTAGATGTTTTAACTTTGATTAAAAATGCTGAGACATTTCATGGAACATCTACACACCACACTCACCAGTTAACCAGGTTTGACTAAATGGTGGTATTGGCCAGAAAGTGTTCCTTTTCTTCTGTTCTCTTTCTGGTTGTTCTTTGTTCCCTGTCAATGTCAGATTTCACATTCCTGGAAGTGCTCAAGGCCAGATTGGATGGGGCTTGGAGCAACTCCCCATGGCAGGGGGGTTGGAATGGGATGATCTTTAAGGTGACTTCCAACCCAAACTATTCTTTGATTCTGTGATCCCAAGATTCTATGACATAATTGCAGGGAACTGTGGATTGACAAAGATCCAAATTCACACTTAGGAAAGTCACAGACACATAAAAGAGGGTCACAAGGGGGCAGAAGCCCCTTGAAGAAATTTTTTAAGTGTTGCTGTATTTTGCTGGTCTCACCTTTCCAGGGCTTCATACAGGCATTATTTAGTAGAGATTAACAAATAAACAGAGCTGTGAAGTAGAGCTTGGAAGTACCTCCTAGGCAATCTCAAAATAAAAAGTCAATTGTCTTTAAAATGCTTAGGGGTAGACAGAGAGATGGACTCAGTAGCTGTGCACTTGGACAAATTTTTGTGCACAGATATCTTATTCCAGCTGATAAAGAAGCATTCATAACTCACTTCTAGATACCAACTGGAACTGTCCCTTTGTAAAAGAAAACCAAAATTATCAGATAGCCATGCCAAAAATAGTTGCAATCTTTTAACATCAGGATTATCACAACAATTTCAGAAATTCAATCTGGAAAGTATTTTTTTCTTTCTTTTTCTTTTCCTTTTCCTTTTTTTTTTTTTAATCTTAAATGCTGAATTCAAACTCTATTTGCTTCCAATCTACCACCAGTTCATAAACACATACCTCACTAAGAGAAGATGAGTAAAGACCAGCAAGTAATTAAATATCTTTGCTGAACTGGTGCTTAGGAACTGAGGGATTCATTATTTTTGTTTAATGAATTTTCCTAACCTTTGGTTCTGTAGCTGTGCTCCCTCTTTATTCCCCAGAGGTGCTGGCAAATGGATACAATCGACAGCAGCAGTTTGTTCTCTGACCCAGGGGTATGGCCAGGAACAAGGGCTACCAAAAGGGGTCGATAGACACGCAGGTGCCAGGCTGTTCAGGTTTGTGTGTGAATAACTATTGCTGAAAATCAATCTGAGACTTGCCTGATGTCAAAGGCAGTCGAGCCCATTTGCAGGTAATGTGGTGATTTTCTTTCAAGCAGGTCAGACACCACACATAAGAATTTATGATGAAAAGGAAGAAAAAAAAAAGGAATAAACTTGTGATTATTCAAAGCAGGAGAGGAATTTTGTAACTATTGAGACAAAATCTGGTGTAGGCAGAGACCAGCACAAACTCTTTCAAGAAGTAAAAGAGATTTTTTTTAAATCACAGAGGAAAGAAGAAGAAAAAAATGTATATATTGGAAATAACAACAGGATGCAGACAACCCATTTGGATTTCAAATGGCAATGATAACCATGCAATGGCATTACAGGGAACTTGCCAATGTCTAATTACCATGACATCAGTCACCTAAGTGCAGAGTTAAGGGCTGTAAACCTGCATCTAATCCCTCTTTTCAGTGCTTTAACCCGCCACCCACACAAACAGAAAGGGACTAAAAGACAGGGCCAGTCAATCAGTGGTGATAACACCCCCATGCAATCAAGCAGCAGAGTCCAGGGGAGGATTAAGCATGGGGGAAAGTAGGGTTATCAACCAGAGAAACAGCAAAACAGCCAAAGAAATAGTAAGGACATAATAATAGAAAATAGCCTAGGAACAATTCTAAACAAAGAATTCCAGCAAACAAAACCTCACAGTGTATTCAATCAATGTGTTTTAAGAGAATATAATGTGTCCAGTGAGCAGACCCCTGGTGTCAGAGTGAAATGAGTTGGTGGCTTAATGAGTGTTGTTACTTGTCTTTTCTGTAAATTTGATGCAGTCTGTTCCCGTTTCTCTTCCTAAACATACTGAAAGGCTGAATTTCAGCAAAGATCAATAATTCTTAACTATGTTTTGTACATCCAGTTAACGTATTTCTCTGAGACAGAGTTAAGAAGAAAGCTGAAATTAAAGACAGGCTTCGCCCTCCACTTTAGTATGCCTATCTTGCTAGATCTGGTGGTAGCCTTGACAAAGTTTGTTCTGGTTTTCAGGATAAAAGAAATTCTAGAAAATACCCTCTACCTATGAAGAAATAAATATTTCTCAAAGAGGAAATACCTTTATGAATGCAAAAATCTTCAGACAGTCTGCAATTCCTAGAGCTCATTGGTTAGATGTTCATTTAAGTGACTGTTCATTGAAGATCTGCTGTGCACAACCCAGCTTTGCTCAAAGGAACATTTTAGATAGGAAATACATCACAGGCCCGTGGTAAATTGGACAGATATTTGTTCTGGAGTAGCCACCAAGCCCAACCAAGGCAGTTACAGACATGAATAAAGTGCAAGATCTATCTCTGACTGGCTCAAATTATGGATGTAACAGCAGAGCTAAAGCCTGGTGGGTGCCCTGACCTGATCAGTGTGGGACAGATCTCTCTCATGTTTTCATTTCAGTGCAGAGCAGACACACTATTGAATTCTACAGAATTTTAACAGGACAGAAAAAAATTACTTTCCATGCTGCTCTATTTGTCACCTCAGACTTAGAGCAGTTCTTGCTTTTTAATGTAACTATCTTCAAAATTTTCTGCAGGTTTTGGGACATACTAATCATCAATACTCTAGAGGTCACAACAACTGACAAATGAAGAGCAGGTCCAACAAAGCATGCAATTTTTATTGACTAACTTTAAGGGATATAGATTAAAAAACAGAATCCAAGATCAAAATTACACACCTGAGTGCCTTGTTTAGTGTTGGGTAAGAGCCACATACCTCAGACAGAAGATATTAAATAAGGAGCTATGTAGAACAAGTTAATATCACACCTGCATGTTGCATCTGAACTTCAGCTCAGGGTGAAGCAGAGCATCTCAGTCACACCACCAGAGGAGACACTCCATGAACCTGGAATTCAGCCTGGAATAGGTACTTCTTATAACCTAACTGGAGAAAAAAAGACACAGTTCTATCTTTTATGTATTATTGTGTGTCCTGGGTAATAAACTGTCCCCAAAAGGGAAGGACCTCATATCCCCCAACCACTCCTGCATTTGATGGAACACCAGAAGATGGAACAAGATGAAATCATTTCCTATTCCTCCTAAGTCTGCATCCATAAAGGAGAGGAAACCAAGACATGGCAGGGGATGGAGGAGCAGCACAACTTCGAGCTGTGGTCACACAGAAATGGGGAGTCCTGGTTTGAACTGCCTGGTTCTGAGCTCTTTCCATTTTCATCCAATGGCTCCACAGATAGCTTATCAAAGGCATGACAAAAATTAGGGACTTTCCTTCTAGGTAAATATCTTAATCAGACTGGCTGGATTTTGTGTCTTCTTTGGATCTTCAATTTCTGCATTCTTTTCTGAGCAGAGGCACAAAGTGCCTTCACACTCAGAAAACAAACACAAAAATGAATGGAAGCCAAATATCTGTTTTTTTCTGTCTGCCTTTAAAAAATGAAGCAGCTACAAGCACTGATGGTTCTTTGTCATCCCCTCAGCCCTATTAGCTTATATTTGTTGTTCTCCTGTCTGTTGTAATGCTGTTGAGGAGCTGATGAGTTGCATGGCCCAGTGTCCAAATGCCAGTCAGATACAGTGGCAACAAGGTCTCTCTATGGTCAAGAGACCTTGAAAATAACCAGGTCTAAAACATCTGGTTAGTTTTGAAGTCTGCAAAGTTTGGATGAAAAATGCATCCACCTAAATCATATTGTACATACTAACACCATTGTTTTTAGACATCTTATAAGTGTTAGTGCAAGAAATCTTGTGAGAAAGAGGAAATTGAACCCCACCATTCAGTTTCCTTGGCACAAAATGGGGGTCTAGATCTCTTGCCTTTCAGACACAAATTAATAACACTGTCTAAAAGAAACCTCTTCTTAAAAGGGCTTGACAGGAACCACTGGAATTTCAGAGCAATGAGAGATTGCTAGAGTTGTACAATGGTGAAAAGGCAATTGGCATTTCACAAAGATTGCTAAAAATTTTTTGTGCAATGTGAGAAAACTGATGAGAAGCAAATAGAGCCATGCTTAAATGGCTACTACAAAATTTCTCATAACTCAAACTTGAACTAAATGTTTTCAATCCATAAAAAGCAACTTCTGTCTGCAGTTTGATTTAGAACAAATCCATAATTTTTTGATTACACTAATTACAATGCAGTTGAATTCCTCCCTTATTCCTCAGCCACTGGGGACCATAAACAAATTGCTTTTGATTCTGTCTGAACAACGTGCTTGACTTCAAATTGTGGACATAGAGAAATTGTATTCTAAGTCATTCCATACTCTTCACAAGCAGAATAATGAATTTTCATTGTAAAAGATTCACAGCACGAAGTCTTCCAGAGAATGATAGTGTACTGCTGCCACCAGGAAGGAAAATAAAAGTGGATGGCTAAAAGCTAAAGATTTCTCTTATTTCCCTAGATCCATTTGATGTATCTGACAGCCACTGTAAAAGGTAATGGTCACATTCTGAGGTTTAGGAAGAGCCCTATGAGAAAGTCAGGTCTCTTCTTGTTAAAACCATTCTATTACCAATAGAATGTGAGCAGTCTGACTGAGATTCCTTTCACTCTTCCTCCCCAAAAGCACTTTGTTTAATTAATCCACCTCTTGTCTCACCATACCTGGAAGCTTTGATTCACAGTTCTTATTAATTGTCTCATAGTGCACTACAGCCACAATGCAGGATAGAAGAGAACTGTGAGAGCAAAAAGTGCCTGGCAGAGAACTGAACTTAAGGAGGAGCAACAGGCACTCATGGTAGGAAGAAAAGTACTGCTTCCTTGGAAAAAACCCCACATTTCAGAAGCATGATGTTGTTCGAATTCTGACTGGTCTGAATACTGTTTGCTGTAGTCAGTTTTCCCTCCAACACACAATTATTTCTCTTCATTTTACTTCCTGTTGGTATTTGGGGTTTTTTTCAGGGTGCAGATCATAGACAGTTGTCCAGGGTCACAAACCATGATTTCACTGAGGTTGAGCTCATGTTTAATTAATTATGATAGACTTCTGTCTTGGGGTGACTTTATGATGTTGTATCCCTTATTGCTGCTCTATGACCAGACATGATTCCTGGGCCATTCACGTCTTTAAAACTGGGTGCAAGAGAAAGAAAAAAAAGAGCCAGAGGAACTTTTCAAAGCAGTTTTGTGCTCCAAGGTCACTACTCCTCTGCGTTCTTCTGCTGTGGCAGCAAGAGCAGAGGAAGCACCCTTCTTGCTTTTCAGCCAGCTTTCAGCTCTGTTTCTCCAGAGAGAGATGGTGAGTTAAACCCTTTTTTTCCTGGGACTTTGGCTTTTCCTTTCTTCTTTTTTTGGATTGTTTCAACAGCATCAGAACACACCAGGAGAGCTTTCCACCGAGGCCTCGGAGGGCCCATGCCAACCTAGCTCTGAAGAGAGAGACCACACCCACAGAAGGACTCTAAAATCTTCCCTGGTTTCTCTCCACAGAGAGAGGTTTTATTATGTAGCATGATTATTCCTGTGTGTTTGTTAAATAAGTAGGTTTTTTTCTCTTTCACTTTCCTCTGAGGAATATTTCTTTCCTGAACCTGGTGGGGGACAGGGCAGCTGCAACATACCTTCTATCAGAGGGCATTCAAATTCAGAATTTCCTCCAGATTTGTCTCAAACATCTTAATTTCTTGCACAGATTTATGGGTGAGGTTCCAGGAGTTAGCCATGCATGTCCAGAGTGAAGGTGCATTTGTCAGAGTCGGTGTAAAACCACAGGAGGAAATCCTTAGCTCCATTTTCTGTACTCCTGAGACTCCTTTCTTATAGTCATCACCAAAAGTCAGAAAAAACTCAGTTTCCTATGTCCTCCATGGTAGTTTGTTATAGAGTAGAACAACAGTAAGAAAGGAGACTCTCATTCTCCCAAAAAGCCACCCCACCTTTTTTCCAAAGTCCTTCTCTCAAATTGCCCAACACACATCTGAAAGAACTTTTATTTACTTACTCCTTGATGTTGGCAGCCCTCTTCTGAGCTCCACTCTGACAGTTGGTGATGGGAGAACTATCTAACTAAATGTGGAGAACTGAAATTAGACATCCAACCCTGAGTGAGGCACTCTGGACTCCCTCCAGGATCAGTGGAAATGAAGACCTGCCTTTAGAACATGGTCCATTTGGTCTACTTTGAGATGCAGCTAACCATATCCTGGAATTAAGTGTCTCTACCCAGGAATAGGATTAGAAAATTGAGATTGTTCTGCCTGGAGAGGAAACAGCTCTGGGGTGACCTTATTGAAGCTTTGCAGTACCTGAAGGGAGCCTACAAGAAATCTGGAGAGGGATTTTTTACAAGGGTGTGTGGTGATAGGACAAGGAGAATGGCTTTAAACTGAGAGAGTAGGTTTAGATTGAATATTAGGGAGAAATTCTTCACTGTGAGGGTGGTGAAGGTTGCCCAGATATGTCAAGGGTGCCCCATTCCTGGAAGTCTTCAAGGCCAGGCTGGAAAAGTCTCTGAACAACCTGGTCTAGTGGAAGGTTTCATTCTGGTGAAAAACCTCCTGTGACCTTTTCCTCATTGCACTGATAATTGTATTAAAACTGAGAGCTCCCAGTTTACAGCAGGCAACTTTCAATACACCCATCAGCCATCCTACAAAGAATATGATTATTCCTTTAAGCACCTTGTGTTCAAAACCTGGACATTGATCATTGGAACTATGGACTTAATGACTTAGAAATCATCTGCAAAACTTGACAAGGTTTATGAAGTGACTCAGAAGCAAAGCAGGAGCAAGCTCTGTCAGCTCCAGCTCACGGTCTTTCTTGAAGGCTCTCTGCCTGGCTTTAAGTACTTACATGACCATCATCACTCAATCTTTCTTAACAAGAGCATTTTTCATTACTATTATTTTAGAAGTGCTTTGTAATAACTCAGAAGTACCAGGAAAAAAAATCTGAAATGCCTCTTTTTACTTTTTTCCCCCTTCACCCAAAATATATGTTTCCTTCCACTATGTACAATCTGTTTCTGTGGCAGTGGCTTGAGTTTCCTTGGAAACGGATGCAGGTCAGACCTTGATTGGTTGTGTTGTCAGCTTGATTGCAGTGTTTCAGGCAGTGGGACCTCTAAGTGCAGCTCTGAGGCAAGTAAATAGGGGGCTATCCAAGGGCTTTGCATTAGTGGTCTGAAAGAAACCACACAGATGGCATTTGGGGGAGTGTGTGACACAAGGGCACTGGTTTGAAGAGAGCAGGAGACGGCAAGGATTGAAAAAAGAGCCCAATGAGAGGTGTTGGCAGGATGGCTGGGGTGGAGAAATTTGGCTGCAGTGCAAACTGCCATAGTCTTGTCTCTCAGGGAAGGGGCAGCTGACAAGAGGATGCTGTGGTGGTCTGGGCCAGGAGTCCCTCAGTTACTGGGACTGGAATGCTTTGTTTCCTGTTTGATTTTACCAATTCAACTGCAAATGTTCTCAGGTACACGTATATCTTAATACAGTACTAGGAGGGAAAAAGAAAAAGGGATGTTTTCCAGTGTAGTGTCTAGGAGCCAGTAAATTAAGACAATTATAGAAGAGAGTAGCAGGTTTGTATCCTGCAAACTTTGGGGAGGAGAGGAGGGGATTGCCTAAAAAGGACATCCCTAAAGCTGCTTAGTTTATGAATTCAAGTACAGTAAAGCCACATAGAAAGAACACTGAGAAGAAAACAGGAAAGGTGGGAACAGCACTTCAGAAGCGATCCCTGAGCTTTGGCTCATTCCCTTTTCCACCCATGCAAGTACATGTGTACTGCAAAGCCTCCTGGGCTGGTATGTGAACACAGCCACATACAGTTTGCTGGTCGAGTCCCAGGTTAAATTTCTAAAACATCATTTCAGAATTACAGAGTATCCAGAAAGAACCCAGTCTTTAAAGGCTTTGCTTTGCTTTGTCTTGCCTTGCTTTCCCTTCCATTCCCTCAACTCCTCATAAAGCAAGGTTTAATTTTAAACTTCAACAGCACAACTGTGGCGTGCACTTCTGAACCACTCTGCCTGATAAACTTCCACATGGCAATTATATTCTGTTCTGACTCCTTAACATACTTGATAAATTCTTTGGCCAGCAGACATGCCCAATGCCCAATAACCTGCTGTGAATATCCAGATTTGAAAAAGAGAGAGAGAGAGACAAAGGCTGTTGCTTGTTTTCCACGTGTGCAGTTTCATTTATTTTTCTCCCTGATTTGCAAGCAGATCACTTTCTGTTAATTAAGTAAAAAGTACTTAGTGGAATCGATCTGAATTCGGGTCTAAGAGCACTGGCTAATTCTGCTGTTAGTTTTAGGAAGCTGGCAGCAAAAAACATCTATCAAGACAAATTTGTGCAGGCACTAGCCATGGTTAGAGTCACAGTCAAATGTCTGTGGTTTAACAGCTCGCCTGTGTGTCCTCTGAGCACCAGGGACTCTGTGCATCTTTCAGCCAATGGAAAAATGCAAGTTAATGTCACCTGATGTAACTTGCTATGAAATAGATGAAAATAAAATGCATTTTTCATTGTATTTACAGCCCTTGTGCAAAGATTATCTCAGTTCACCTGACACACAGTAATCAGTTAAATTATATTTAACGAGCACAGCCCATAATGACGGACACATTTCAGCCCACGATGAAAATGCTACTTTGACATTTCAGAAGTTAAACAGGAAAGGGGCAGCAAGGCAGGGAAGGCACCTGTCTGCTGTCACACAGAAAAGAAGGATAAAACCCTCTTGATTTCTTCTCTAGTGTTGTTTCCAGTTAACAGTGCTGCTCTTCTTTTAATAGTGTATCACTCTTTTTCAAGCAGATGTACAGCTCTCATTAGAGATAATCCCCCATGCTCCCTCATCTTCCCTTTCCCAGCTTTAGACAGATAACATTAGTTACTGTCCTTTTATTGCATTGTTCCATTTTGTGTACTCAAAGAACTATCTGCATTACAATAATCTATGTATGTCAAATTGGATTAGGAGGGAAATTGAATGAATTAGCTAGAGTTATACAGTAAATTATCAAGGAAATTTTAAACAGAAAAATGCATCTATAATTACACAGGTAACACCAATTCATGTTTTTTGTTGAAACTTTTTTAATCCTCACTGTAGACAAAATTAAATTACACAGAAATTATTGTTTTTCCTTAATAATATCTTTCTCTGGAAGAGAAATACTTATTCCACTCAATGCATTTGCTAGCATCCTTGATATGGTACATAGAGGGAGCTGTTGGCATATTAGACCAATCACTGTGAAAATTTTCCATTATTACCAAACCCTTTATAAGATTTCATTATTACTTTAACTGAAAAAATCATACTGTCATCATCAATATATGAATAAAAAGAATCTCACTAGTTTTAGGCACATAAAGAAGATATGAGCTGTAATACAGTATTCTGCTTTTTGCTGGACATTGCATTCATTAGTATACAAACTCCAGTAAACAAAAAGTTTTTTGGTATGTATAAATAGGAAATTTGGGAATGTTAGCTTTACAATTTCTAAAGTACATGAAAACATACAAATGAGACAACTGTACATATTCCAATGTGTATGTATGAGACTCTTCCCTATTATTTCTAATCCTGCAGAGCAGTCTGAAGGCTGGGAGCTGGGATCTTTGTCCTCAGTGGAGTGTAGGAAGACTGCTATTCCTGCCTTTTTCTCTCCTAAACTTCAGGGATCTTTTTCAGGCTTCTGTTGAAACAAGGGCCAGGCAAATATTTAAAGGGGGTACTCTTACTCTATGAATAGTTTAGATGCTGTTAATTACCCCTATAAATGCAGCTCTTTTATTCTACAATTCTTTTTCTCCACACATAAGCATCTAAAATTCTTACTAGTTTTCCCTCAGGATTAGTATAAACATTTAAAATTTACCAAAACAGATTAAAAAATGCACATTATACAAACAGGACAGTGTCAGCATCTTTATGTCATGAAAGATTGGTTAGAGAAAGAGTATTTTTTAATAATGAAATATAAAATGGAATCTACTCTCTTTTTCAAAACTTACAAAATGATTTGTTAACTTTTTTTGTCCATCACATTTCATTGCTAAAATTCTACAGGTTTCCAAATTCCTTGTGGCACTTGCAGTGCTGAAATCCTGGAATCCTGACTATTTCCTCTGCAGTCCTCATTCAGAAACCCCCAATCAGGAAGTTCTTGATATGATAGAGGAGATGTTATTTGCCAAAAGCTGTTTAGCAAAACTGGTGAGACTTCAAAATGCAAGATAACCTTGACGTTTTTAACCAGATCAGGGCTGAGTGTCTTAGGGTTTATGTCAGAGCTGGACAGCACAAAGAAGTAATATTTTACATTTTGTTAGATAGTCTTAGAGTTTAGGAGCATCTTAAATACTTAATGTGTTTGACATGTCATACATTGAAAAGGCTGAACAATAACAACAGGGTCACTGAATTTCACAGGGAGCACACAGATGGTACGGTGGATGTACATGGTCACCCATTTTTCATTTGACTCATAAATGCATTCCACTTAGCACTGAACAAAAAGGAAGCTATTTACAATGCCTACTCTGAGCTCAATCTCCATTTCAATCAGTGAGAGGTCTGACTGCCTTGGTATAAGCAAGAAGGAGCCCTTCTTTTCAGCCCACATGTAAATGCAATTTTGTTTGCTGCTCAGTGCTGTGCTGAGCAGGTGCAGCAGACATCTACCTTAATGGCTGGGATAACAAGGACTACTGAATGATTTGTGTCTACCTCAAATTTTATATCTATCTGATACTTTAAATTAAAAATTGCATTTCTTACTTGTGGCCTCAATTCAGCATGATACTTAAGCAGAGTTTAACTTCAATGCATGAACACTCCCAGGGATTTAAATAAAGCTATCTGTATATTTAAAGATAGAATCACACTTTTTGAAAAGCAATCGAAGCTGTTGCCAAGATTTCTGCTTTAACAAGCACACAATGTCTGAAGAACCCATTTATTTATTCAGCAACTTGTTTTTAGACCAAGTGTTTTTAAATCATCCAAATGGGTGTTGCATGTGTTTTGTATTTTCTTTGCTAAGACAATATTTGAAACCATGGTACCTCTAGTGTAATTTATGAAGGAGGAGAACAGGCTATTTGGTTTAGTACAGAAGTATCAAAAAATAAAAAATGGAAATTTTTATAATTGAGCCATTTCATGTTTGGAAGAAAACTAAAAGCTGATCTTCACTAAAGTGCTTTTGTTTCAGTTCATGACACTAACAGCTGCTGTAATTGTAGTGTTGAGGCAAAGAAGTTCTGTATTGTGAAAAATATATACTAAATTGTTTCTGAGTATCTCAGAAGATCTTACCTTCTGCCATAAAATTTATATAGTCACAGTGCATTTATTTTTCACTGAGCTGTCTTCTCCATAGCAACGAATCACAAAAATGTATATGTACTTATTGTGGAAAAAGTCAATATACACAGGCAGCGCATACAATTCCTTAGTTAGCCACAAAGTGAATCATAGAATCAAAAACTGGTTTGGGTTGGAAGGGAACTTAAAGATTATCCAGTTCTGACACATCTGTCATGGGCAGAGAGACTTTCCACTGGATCAAGTTGCTCCAAGCCCCCTCCAACCTTGAGCTGGGCACTCCCAGGGATGGGGCAGCCACAACTTCCCTGACCAACAGGGGAACTCGAGACAGAGAACCTGAAGTGTTTCAAAGCATTCATGATCAATCTGCTCCCTCCTGGGCTGGGACAGGAGCAGATGATGATTAATGAGAGACATCATAGGAGAATGAGACTGGATGGAATTGTGTTTTCTGTGGCTGGGAGATGGATCAGAGTAACTGGAAGACCAGTGGATAAGGATTCAGGGTACTGGTAGCTGGTAGGTGGCGTTGGAGACTGCTTTTTGGCCAACTTTTCCATAGTCTTTGTTAAATAAAGGGAAATAAGGTGCTGATGGTGCTTTATTTAATCTTTGGACACAAGAAGAAAACTTGCTGGTTACAGCTAGCACTCATCCTGACCATTTTCTCTCCAATTTACTGAAAGTACTCTGTTTCCTCTTCATTTCACAGAATCTCACTTTTCCATCCTTACTGTTTTATTTAACCATAAATATAGACTGCAAAATCTATAGATCTAGGAATTACCATTATACTGGAATTCTGGGCACTGGTTGAAAATTCTGACTTTATGTTCTTTAACATCTATTGAGAAAAAATTTTGGTATGGGAGAGCTGTTTCTCAGTTCTGCTTCTCACTCTTGGGGAACAGGAAAATACTGATATTATATATGCATTTCAGCAAAAACTATGAAAAAATCCAAACTGGTTTATGAATTTTTTAGAAGACTTCTAAATTAACCTTGATAATACATACATTTTCTTAACAGAAATATTTCACAGGAAATAATTTACTACTCATGGAACATTTTTTTTTTGGTTTTTCCAACCCAGTACTGCCTCATCACTAATCCCACTGATGTTGACCAGGAACTTGAACTCAAAACTCCTCCACTACCTAAGAAAACACCCTACTATTGAGACAGTTCAGGTATGTCTTACTAATTTTCTCATGTTGGATCTCTTCCACTTTGAATGAATGATACAATCACCTTTCTAGTAGTTTGCCAAAGCAGTTATGCCAGAAGAAAATCAGAAAATTGATGGTTCTGATAGAACATGAACATTTTTTTTCTTAAAACCTCTCTTAAACACCCATGATTGGTGAGCAAATAAGAGTGGAAATGAAGATTGTTGTTGAAAAAGTTAATTCTTTTCTCATGCTATTTAGAGAAGAAGCAGAGGGGAAAGCAAAATTAAGACTTTCTTAAGGCACACTTGAAATTCTTATAATTTATTGACTGGGATGCTTTAGCATGGAGTCTATAAATATATGTCCAGTTCTGCACAATTAACAGCACCAGATCTTCAAGAAATAAAAATCACTATGTTTGTGATTTCCATGTTAATAGAGTGTCCTTTCTTTAATCCCTCATTTATAATCAGGTATGAATTAATAGAAAACTACTAATTTTTGGATTATCTTTTGAGACATATACCTCAGAGAAAGTACAGATGGTCCAATAAAGGGTACTTTTGTCCTACTCCCATAGTGTAAGGGAACTCAATTGCTAAGATAGAATTTCATGAAGACTCACAATAATCTGATACTGTCCCAAAACCAGGACAAATAAATGAGAGTAAAACAAAGCAGTGATCTGCTATAGGTGCTGCCCCAGGAATTTTGAATTTCAGTAAAGTTTGAATCCTAACTGTAAGTGAATAGGACACCATTCAGTTAGAATCCATCACACTGAAAAGGAGTCTGGAGTAAGGTCCACACATTGGAATCCAATACTCGTGCTCTTGTAGTGACTCTTGCTGATAGCAATAATAGCTATAACACACCTATCATTCATTTTTTGTCTCTCTCTGTACCATGCTGAAAGTAGCCTTAAAAAATCAAATAATTTCAAGTCAGTTTTTTGAATTTATAACATCTTATCTGAGGGCTGTGCAACCTTTGACCATGATGCTAAAACATCTGTCCTAGGGAAGTTAATTTTATCTCATTTTGCACCTAGAGGAGTAAGAAAGAGATAAGATGACATTGCACTCAAATCTCACCAACATCAATGGTAAAAATGAGTCCAGGCACATATAAATATTAGGATCTTGATATTGCTTCTTCAGTAGGTTATTCAAACCAATAGTAAGGACTTTAATTTGATCATTGGGGATTCAAATTTTAAACAGTCAGGAGATTTATATGAAACTTAGAAAATTTAGTTGGCTTTGCTGCTGTAAAGATGAAAAGGAGTTTATTTTAGGCAAAATAGAGGTATGTTATACACAGACATGTTCTCTACAATGGTTGTGTGGACTCCCTCAGAATGTTGTACAGGGAAACTGGCCTTCTGCTTCTCTTGGAGATTATTGTAGGGTGATGTGAATCACCAAAGTCCATTGGCCAGTACAGGACTGAATCTTGAAATAAACACTGACTATGGCACAACTGAATTTAGATAAGGTGAAAGCAGCCCCTAATAGCAACAGGGGATTCCAAATGAATCTTCACCAGGTTTCAAATTCACTTGCTGTTAAATTCAGGAGGAACTTCAAGATACAGAAGAATCCCTGTTGATAGAATGGGTTTGATGGAACAAACCCATGGTTTAAGGACATCCAGTTCCAACTCCCCTGTTATGGGCAGGGACTAGAACCACTAGGCCAAGTTGCTCAGAGCCACACCTAAACTGGCCTTGAAGACCTCCAGGAATGGGGCATCCAGAGGTTCTCTGGGCAACCTGTGCCAGGGCTTCACCACCCTCACAGTCAAGAATTTCTTCCTAACATCTAATCTAAACCTACCCTCATTCAGTTTGAAGACATTTTCCCTTGTCCTGTCACTAACAACTTTGTCAAAAGTCCCTTTGTAAGTCTCTTTTAGAACCAAAGGCTGCTCCAGCTCTAAAGTTTCCCAAGACCTTTCTTTTCTCCAGGTTGAACAACCCCAAGATTCCTGAACTCTTCACTGAGCTTATAGAGGTGAAATCTGTAAAAATCACAGCAGTTTGGTTTCTCCTTCTCATACCATCTCTCATCATTTGGACAATGTCAGCAAAAGAGGGAGGCTACAATAAATCTTAAGGGTAAAGTCCAAGAATCAGAGAACCTCTTAGGTGGGCCCTGCCAACATTTATATTAAAGCTTGGAGACTTGAGCTTGGATGTTTGTTGAACTTCTGAGTATAACATTATTTAACATGATTTGTTCAATTTTTTTCCCTCTCAACAATGCTCTGATTATTTGTTTGGAAGTGCTACCCCCAAGGTACAGGGATACTGCATGCTATAATCCTCCAGACTCATTTCTGACCTTCTGATACCTGAGTTCTGTTTTCTTCATCTTCTCCCTCCATAATCCCAAAACTTCAGATTTTCCAGGAAGGAGATCCAAGTGATACTTGAACCAATTCCTAGAAACACTCTGCACACAGAGTGCAACATGGTCCTTATAAAGGTGCTACTAACTCCTTATGGCTTTAGTATTAACACGATATTCTCAAGATATATCTTATGTAGCAATATGTCCCTGAATATCACCCTTAGTGCATCACAAAATCCTCATCACTCTTGATTTGTAACTTCCAAGTCAAATTGCACTGTAAACTCTTCCGTTGTCACAGTGACTTCTATATCTGTGAAGTTATAACAGCTCTTTAAAACCTAGAAATTTCTAAATGTTAGCTCATATAGCAATATATTTGCAGGGAAATACATGAATATATACATATACATGAATAGATACATATCTATTAATTAATTTTCTTTGAGGGATCTTGAATGTGGGTAGGCTATGTTAACATCCCAGTCTTTGACTTGTGTTAATTTTCCATCATACGAAGAGAGTCGAACCTACAATTCTGCTCTTGTTTTTATTTTTTTTAAGTACAAGTCCCAGGTGTTTCATTTTTAAAAGATGTTAGTGCAATAAAAATGTTATTAAAGTGTCTTTGTTCATGCTGTTATAGTTGAGGTTGTGTCAGCATTTCCATTACAAGCTCATCTTTTTCAGAGAAAATGCTCTGGTCCATTGGGTAAATAACACATGTTTTTCTATGACACATATACAGAGAAAAGCTAGAAATATTACAGGATAAAATTGTTTAGGATCCTATTTTAATTTCATACAGTGTATGTTGTGTTGTAATTTTTCCCCATGAATGAATAAATCAAGTATTGCCTGCCAGTGATCACAAATTTCCTTGTAACACAAACTATGTTATCATCTTCTTTTATGTAGACTTTTTTTAAAAAATTAAAATCTGGAGAAAATGTATTTCTCATTTCTATCATGCATACTCATCATTAAGATAATGCTTTGAAATTCATCTAACCCTTAGAAATGTTGTGGAAATGAAGATGTGGTGGGCCCCTGAAACCAAAGTTTTGGGAGGTCATTTTTGGTCTCGAGTTCTCACCACAGCTGAAATAAGGTCTTCGGTGTCTCAGCATTTATGTAGCATCATGTAACTACTCCAAATTATAGTCAGCTTTTGGTACTCCTGTCTGAAGTGACGTAACAGGGCTGTAAAAAGGAATCAGAAACCAGGAGAGCCTTCCTCATAGGAAACTGCTGAATAGGACACACCTCCATCTATTAATTTATTAGCTAAATCTGCTTTCTCAAGAGGCACCTCATAAACCTTTTACATTCAGTTTATATGTTTTTAGTCAGTCATTGCAATTTCTAGACACCATCCCCACTGCTAATAACAGCACATCTGTTAAACTGCATCCTGAGCTCTTCCCCTGCTCTGAGGCTGTGATCCTGTAGTTTGATGAGTTTTTTTGGTTATTGCCATGACCCACTCATATCTTCCCACTCCTCCTGCCTCCTCTGACCCTGCAGAAGGTCATGTTCCACAACAGCAGCTTGGAAAATAAGTGGTTTGAATTTCACGCCCAAACTCTTCACTCAGTATTTGTTTTAAAAACAAACACTGTCTTTAATACAGGGGATGGGTGATCTTAATCTTAATAGAGGAGGCCAAAATCTTCATAGCCTCAGGCTTATTTTTGTTGTTGTTCTTATTTATTAATCTCTGAATCCTTTAAGACCAAGTATCTTATTGCATCCAGGTTTAATTGTAGAAATACTGAGAAGTTACTTCTGGAAATTGGGATTCAGGTGTGCCAGAAGCTGTGGAGACATACAGGAGGAGATTTTTCATATCTACCTTAGATAAGAAAAGAGTTAAGAAAGATTTTCAATGGATGAAATAAATAGAGAAGACAAGTGGAGAGGAATATTTCCACCATCTTTTGTGCACAAGGAAGAGTGACATTCCATGATACACCTTCAGCCAAACTGCTGTGATAGAGCCAAAAAATGCCCATGTGCTTTCTGTAGCCAAAATTCAACACAAAACTTCTTATATTTAAAGATTAGGAATTCACAAAGAGGAGATTTTTTTTTGTCTTGTTTAAATTTTTATGTTTACCATCAGATTGTGATTTCCAAATTTTTACATTATTTGCCCTTGTCCAAGACATGTTTTGCAGGGTCATCATTCATCTGGTGTACTGATTAAAAAGCCTTTCCTTTGTCTGTTCATTCCAATATTTAATACCAAGTTGTGTGATTATGTGCAGCTATTTTCTCTTATCTCCTCATAACTTTTGTGAATTGATAACTCCTTGGTTTCAGGACAGAGATTGCTGTTTTCTTGCTCCAAATTAAGTCCTCTCCTGAGCACAAGGTCTCATTGCTAAAAAAGGGCCAAAAGGGTCAATCTTCTTTTTCTGGAGATTCACAGATGTTGTTAACAAAGTTCTCCTATCTCTGGATAAGTTAATTTGCAGGTTCTTAAAAACAACAAATCCAAAGCAAACTATTCATGTCTTAACTATGAGTTGTTTTGAATATCTTTCCTTAAACCCAGTTTTCTGGAAAAAAAGTATTTTTGGCATTGACAGTTCTCATAAAGAAAAAGCTAATGATTTTCTTCTGAGCATAATATGCAGATAATTAAGATAATGTTTTTAACAATCTGAAGTAACTGCCTTCATACAATAAATTTTTTTTAATTTTTTTTTTTACTCTTCATATATTTAATTTAATTGTGGAACAAAAAAGTAGAAAGAAATATTATGGTTTGCATAATCATGCAGCTACTTCAACATTATATTCTTGAATCTTTTTCAGTCTTTCACTTGGAAATTTTCTCCATAACTGAGCCTTTTAAGAGCTTTCCTTTTCTTTCCTCGTAGCTGCATTAAGTGTCTGTGTCTAAGAAGGAACTATTTGCTTTTGGTTTATAAAGGTGTATGGAAACAGCGAGGCACAGAAAAATATGCAGAGCTCTACATTTGCTGAGTGTGTTCTCTGTATAACATGCATGCAAATGGGTTTTTGTGTGTGAATACAAAGCACATTTGCACATACAAGAAGTATTTAATCAACTGTTAGACTTTGAAAGTATAATCATATTAAAAAGTCACTTGTTTTGAAGTTACACTGGAAAGTGGTTATTAATAATTTTGATAAATAGAGGAAACCTTTGATAGTATAAAGGAAGTAGAAGGATTTTTTTCTGATGAGTTTCTGAATACTGGTAGAGAATAAAACATTTAGGGGGGGATGTGTGTCATTTCTGATATTATTTAGAAAGAATTGCAAGGAACAATGC
Source organism: Lanius collurio (assembly GCA_020086605.1). Lineage (NCBI taxonomy): Eukaryota > Metazoa > Chordata > Aves > Passeriformes > Laniidae > Lanius > Lanius collurio. The sequence continues at coordinate 2,587,398 of JACBWW010000049.1, forward strand.
TCAGTTTAAGACATTTTATTGGTGAAAGAGAGGAAAAATGACAGAAACAACTCTGAATGAAAATGCTGGTTTTGTCTCTCAGATGTTTTCCTTTAGATCCCGGTGCCCCTCATGTACCTTAATCCACTGTGGTTGCTCAGTGCTGTTTGTGAGAAGCTGATGCAGGACAAATCTGACTTGGCAGCTGTGCAAGGGCCAACATGCATCACTCAGCTGCCAGCATTCAGCTACAGATAGGAAGGATGTGTCTGCACTCAGGTTATACTCACTGTTTTAGGGAAGGGAGTTTTTGGTCTCAGCCTTTGCAGACTTGCCCCGGGACATGAAATGGAGAGTGGAAACCTTGAGAAATTGCTACACAAAGCTGTAGTTGTCCCTGCATTAGACAAAATATTTGAGCACCAACTATTCTGCTTCTGTACCAGAAACCTGATGAAGTATACAAATCAGGGGTAATATTTCCCCCCACATTTTCTAATAGAATAATGTTTTAGAGGTTTTATTTTATTTTGTGTAAGGTGTCTGCACATTTTTTCCTTGTAAGCTCTCTAAAACCTAAGTATCATCAAGGTTTTAAAGTCTCCAGTATTTCTCTGTTTCTTTTTCGAGAACTAACCAATACTCTCCATTGAGAAGTTGAAGAGAAATTGTTTCTCACTTGTGAATTCTCCTTAGGAAATTGTACTGACAGCGTCCAAACTCCTGCTGTGAAGCCCTTCTCAGAGTAGTCAGACTTACACCCTCAATAACGCTCTGGTGAGACCCCACCCAAAGTCCTGGGGGCCCCCAGCACAGGAAGGACAGAGACCTGTTAGAGTAAATCCAGAGGAGGCCACCAAGATGATCAGAGGGATGGAGCACCTCTGCTGTGAGAAAAGGCTGAGAGAATTGGTGTTGGTCAGCCTGGAAAGGAGAAACTTTGGGGTGACCTAACTGTAGTCTTCCAGGGCCTGAAAGGAGCCAACAGGAAAGGTGGAGACGGACTTTAGTAAAGTGACAAGGCAAGGGGGAAATAGCTTCAAACTAAAGGGAGTAGGTTTAGATGGAAGAAATTCTTCACTGTGAGGGTGGTGAAGTTTGGAGAGGGCTTTGGTGTCTGGATGCCGTGTCTGTCCCTGCTGGGGCCCTGGTGGCCACGCTCAGGCCGCTCTCTGCCAGCGCCCACGCGGGCACCGATCTCACCCGCGCAGGCGGTCGCCAGCAGCCGCTCACACACACGGGCTGGGCACCAACCGGGCACAAAGAGCCCACAGGGGCTCTCTGCATGCACTTCTGAGGCCTTTGAGGGCAACCCCCCGAAGGGAACAGAGGCAAGAAAGAGCAACCAAACTGAAAACCCGAGCCCCTTTTATCCCCAGACTCCCAAAGGCGGGCAGAGCATCCAAAGCCAATGGTCTGGGGGCTGGGGGGCAGAGGCAAGGTTCAGGGACATAACAGGGGCCACTGGGAAAAGGGATGGGAGGGGGGAGAGGGCCAGTGACCAGCAGGATCTGGGCAAAGGGAGAACTTTCTAGCAGTGTTGTAAGGAGAGATCACTTTTAGGGTAACCTGGGGGGTGTAAAGCGGACTTAGCCACTGAAACAGTGAGACCCTGGCACAGGCTGCCCAGAGAAGCTGTGGCTGCCCCATCCCTGGAAGTGTCCAAGGCCAGGTTGGACAGGGCTTGGAGGAACCTGGGAGAGTGGAAAGTGTCCCTGCCCATGGCAGAGGTTGGACCTGGGTGGGCTTTAAGATCCCTTCCAACCCAAACCATTTGATGATTCTATGATTCTCAATGCACACACTTCATGGTACACTGGAAGCATATAAAGGAATTACGTGTGCTCAGAGGAATCTTTTGCTTCTAAAGTGAGTAGCTTAAATATTTTTAAATAAAAATTTGCATTTTTGAGCAAAGAGAAAAATTGGTAATCCACGCTGTTGGCTATCAACGTGCAGCCTGTCTTGGAAGGGAGCACGTTTTCTATCTGTCAGATACTGGCTTACATAAAGCTTGATGCAACTCCAGAGAATTTTAGATCTTGTAGATAAACTGGATATAGAAACAGCTGAGAAATAGAGGAGTAATTTTAGTGTAATTTTGCCAGTTTTTGTAACATTCTGTTACAAAGAATGATAAAGCTGAACTCAGAGTGATTCATGAGGAATTTAGATCATGTTCAGTATTTCCACTTACAAAAGTCAATTTATCCACAGGTCTCTCTGGGTACCTTTCTGAGTAGAAAAGGAGTAGTTTTTTACATTTCACAAACAGGTAATATTTGAAAGCATTCCAACAAGTGATTTCTCCCTCATTTACACAGAATGTCATCAACTTTGTCCCATGGCAGGGGGATTGCAAAGAGATGATCTTTAAGGTCCCTTTTAACCCAAACCATTCTATGGTTTTATGAACTAAGGCTGAGAATAGAAACTTTGGCCTCTTAATCTGAACAATCTCCAGATAGACAATTGTATTGGTTGTACAAACAGCCAAGACTACTTAGATTTAAAATTATTAACCCTCCTGCTTGCAATTCCTCTACTAACAAAGCATATACACAGTGTTAAACTGGAAAACTGCAGAGCATGACAGTCAATGTATTGCTACAATACTTGTTGTTATGAATTAATTAGCTGATTTACATTTATATAGCACACTTCATGCAGAAGCAACACATGGCATTAAACACTTAAACTACATTACAATTAAACAGAAATTCTACTAGAGAAGTCAAGATGAGGCATCCAAAATAAACCACCCAAAAAGCTCAAAAAATTAAGTTTCTCATAGCTCTGGTGGAAGACAGCTTATTTTTTAAAAAAATCAGATTTTTAAGAAAGGGTAAGTACAAATCTCAGTCACAAAGAGGGTGAATGATCAGCCATTCAGGGAGGTATGTGGAGATGAAAACAGGATGTGAAGAGTATACAAGTGATGTAAAAGCAATTATGCATTTGACAGGAAGCCTGTGCAGCATCCTCCATCCTTATGTGATCAGCCAATGTATGCAAGTGGCCATTCTAGATGCTGAATTTTGTGCAAACCAGGGACTTACACAATGTGTGGTCAAGGAAGGCTGCAAACATAAAGTGGCAGTAATCCAGCTGTGGTGCTACAAAATGTGAGTCAGGAGCTGTGCATCCCACTGAGACACAAATGATCTTAACCCACTAAATTCCTGAGATGACTGAAATGAAGTCTGAACAGCACGGCTCACTTCAGCTGATTAGGAAATTAAAATTCCACTCCCAGCCAAATGCTGAGTGAAGAATCACTGTTGCAAGAGTTATTGGATATAAGCAAAAGAGAAGAAGAAGAAAAAAAGATTTAATTTTCTCTGACTTAGACAGTTAGTAAAAAAACAAAATTAAAAGATCCAAAGTTTGACTACTGACAAAAAGTATTCAAAATCAAAAGGTACATCATCAAAGGATAAAATTATTTTTAATGACTTCATTGTGAAAATATTAAGATGCCATGTCTTTAATTCTCTCAGAAAGAGTGAAAACTATGAGACACTTGTTTCTGTTTCTGGAACTGAAGGACTTTTCCAGGCAGAAGTTTCAGATGTCAGCACTGACTGAGCCTTTTCTCCAGAAATGTGCTTGTCTGGGTTCTTCCAATATCTTATTTATTCTTATGAATAATTTTCATTTGTTTGAAGGTTGCCTTTTCAACCAAACTCAGTTTCCTCATTTACCATTTACTCTTAACATTTCATTAAGTTCTTGTTCCAGTGAGTGCTAATTTTAGACACTTAGAAATAAAAGGTATTAAAGGATATGATCCCAAACAATTTTACTTTTTCAAAGTACAATTTGAATTTCAAATTAACCATATTTGGAGTGAAAACTGAGAACATGTTTTTCAGAAAAGAAGTGTTCTTCAAGAGTTTTTCTTTTCAGCCAAGCAGATTTAGATTTACAAAAGATTGTGAAAATGTACAGAAAAAAAAAATTAAAAACAAACAAAACCAAGCAGAGTTCTGAAAAACATATTTAAGCAGTCAACTTGATTAGAAACATGGCAGGTTTTTAGTAGCCAGGTATTGGAAATACATCACACAAAAGTTCTCATTTTCTGGGGAGTTTTTCTATCTTTTCATAATAAAACCCCTGTCATCAGCGGGCAGGAGGCTGCAACCGAAGCTCACCTCAGAAGCTGAAGATAATTCATGGTGCTGCAGTTTGAATATTAAATGAAGTTTTCCACTTGGATCCCATGGATCACTTGCATTCCATACGTAACATCCCACCACATACCTCATGTCCTTCAGACTGCACGAGTTGCCTGTGGGGTTTTGCAAATGTGGCTTTCGCTCTCTGGCATTATCAATTTTGGGGTTACCTGAGACACCTTCTCTTTCCTCAGCTTGTACTCAGCTGTGATCCTGTGAGAGAGAAAATGATCAGAGGTCATTCCCAGTGTGTCCAAACTCATTCTCTGTGCCACAGTCCAGGAAAGCTGCACAAATGCTGCAGTGGGGATTTCTTTCCTGGGGCACTGGCATAAGAAACACACTGTGAGAACGTGGGAGAGCTTAAGGTATTTGACCAAAATGAAATTATAGCCGTATCTGTGGTCAGCAATAAATTTCAGCAGCCTAGTGTAAATGTTGACAGCTATAAATTACACATGAATGGATAAGTCATACCAGGGGATTAGATGAAACAAAAATTGAAATAAATAGATATATCAGAGAGAAGTGGGAAAAAAAAGAAAAAGGGATGGGGTGGGGGTGGGGGAAGGGAAAAGTAGCAATCTACACACCTAGGAAAAACATGGCAGTATCCCTCCTGCCATCCTGGCAGTTTAGGCATGGAAAAATTACTGAAGGCAGATCATTATCAGAGCAAGAAAAAGATATCTCTAATAACTGTGTTATCTGCTATCAAATCTCCAGAGACAAAAATAGACTCATTTACTCCAAGGTTTCAAGGGTTACAGAGTGAGGCAGGAACCACAGAAAAAGAGATTGATACCAGGGATTAAAGATCACAGCTGTACAGAGAGGAGGTGGAAACAAATTGGCACTGTTTCTAAAGCCCCGATGAAAGAAAATGGTGCCTTGCTAGGGAAGGTGACAACTGAAAGATAAAAGCAGAAAGGAAAGGTTTTAATATTAGAGCTGAGCAAAATGTTGGTAATGAAACAGAGCTGCAGTTTTGCTTAGTTTTGCACTTCCTCACAAAGTGAGAGCTTGGATCGCTTTCTCAAGGTGAGCAATCCCAAGCCAATTTATTATATCTTCTGGTGGAAATGATACAGAGGAAATTGTGATTCCCCTGGCTGAGATACAAACCCAGCCATATGGTTATCCAGCCTGGGGCACCCGACTGTTTCACTCTGTTATTGAGTTACCTCAGGCCTGACCACGGTGAGGCAGAGCTTGGGTCTCTCCCGGGCAGGAGCTGCCAAGCTAGCAAAGCTCAGGCTGAGCCACAAGGCAACCAACCAAGGAGCTGCTGTAATGGCCTTCAAATCCCCCAGCAGAGCAGGTATTGAATTACAAGCCATTAAGGATTAGCCTATGAGCCACTGCAGGAGGCACCAAAGATTTCTGCAGGCTCGGATCTCTCGTGGGCAAGAGAGGTGGACCCAATGCACATGATCACCACGATTATTAAACTTGCTCACAAAATGGAAACCTTGTCTTAGCACTTGACCCTGAGAATTGCTAAGTTGGCAACTCCCCCTCAGACTGGTGGGAGCTGAGAATAGGGAAAAAAAAATTAAGGATCTTCCTTAAATCTGTTTGCTTGGTTGAGATTTTTAATATAGAAATCTAATTTTAGCTTTTCGAGTTCCAAATTTCAAATAGGGATGGATGAAATCTGAAAGAAACATTTCAGAAGCTTTCTTCCAACTGTTTTCATAAATTTTATTCCCAAAATGTCAACATTTTCTGAAGTATTAGCCACTGATAGTTTTGACTGCCTGCTGATAATGATGCAGTGATGTCAATTCACTAAAATGATCAGAAATTTAAAAAAAATAAATGAAATATAAAATCTAGTTTGCATTAGATGAGCACAGTCTAGATGCCTTGATGTGAAATCTTTGTCTCTGCAAAACTGCTTTTGCTTTTGGAGCTGCACCAGGATTGTCTGTGTGGCAGGGAGACATTGTTGTGCTGGAGGGGAATTTGGAAGAATTTAGCATATTTCTGAGTACTTCATCCTGAAAAAAACTTTCTTCTGTAAGTACCCAAGCAGCTTCTGTGATCTCATTTTTTTATATGTGTGGATAAAGACTTTATGTGTATTGGATATATAGCCTGTAGTAAAGAAGAAGTGTCCATCCAGTGATTTTGAATTAAAATCATGGTCTTACAGTACCTGTGACATTTTCTTCAGTGAATAATAATGACAGGATGGGTAGTGGATTAGGCCAAAGAAACAAAAGAAATGTCCCCAGGTTGTAAGGAGCAATTTATCCCTATATCGGCCTGGGCAATCCCAGAGCAGAAGAGGACAATTTGTTATTTTAAGTGAGGTACTGAAAAGCTCTGGAGCAGAGAAGTGTGTTCTCTCTGCTGCCAATAGAGGTTAAAATGGCTAAAAACTCTTATGAATTCTCATGAAAGTTCTTATGGACTCTAGCCCTTTTCAAGGTTTTGAAAAACACTCAGAACCAATCCTTTATGGTGATTAATCAACATCCATTGGCCTGTGTCTTGGGGTGACTTTATGATGTGTATCCCCTATTGCTGCTCTATTCCAAGAAATTGATGTTGTGCCTTTCTGTGCCTTTAAACTGAGACTGAGAGGGGGAAGAGAGAAAAAACCTGGGGGAACTTTTCACAGCAGTTTTCCAAGGACACAGACACACACTCCTCTGTGTCCTGCTGCAGCAGCAAGCGTGGGGGAAGCGCCCTGCTTGCTTTTCAGCCACCTTTGGGCTCCTTTTCTCCAGAGGGACACAGAGAGTTGAACTTTGTTTTCCTGAAACTTCAGTTTTCCTTATTCTCTTCTGGACAGTTTCACATCAGAGCACATTGGGAGAATTTTCCACCGAGGTGGGCCCGCACTGACCCAGCTCTGAGGAGGAGAGAGACCACACCCACAGAAGGACTCTGAAATCTTCCCTGGTTTCTCTCCACAATGAGAGGTTTTATTATTTAACATTATTATTCTGTTCCTGTGTGTTCTTTAAATAAATAGTTTTTAATCTTTTTCACTTTCCCTCAAGGAAAACTTTTTTTTTTTCCTCCAAACCTGGTGGGAGAGGGGTGGTTGTAACCTGCCTTCTATCAGAGGACATTTTCCTCCAAATTTGTCCAAACCAATACAGACTGCACAGAAATTACTTAAAATAAAACAGAGTTTGTCATTCTTTGCAACCATACACTATTAACCCAAAGAGGTCAACTTAAGAAAAAAATATTACTGCTCACTACTTCTCTATATCAATATAAAATTAAAAAAAATAAAATAAATATTAGAAACTTAAACAATAAAAAATGTATATACTGTTTTGACTGTTTGGCCTTCTGCTGTTACTTTCTTGTCCTGCTGCCTAGAAATCCAGGAAGATGCAAATATTGCCCTCCCAACCAAAAGAAATGCAAAATAATCAGACGGGAATTTGAAACTCTTCTTATATCATTTATTTCCAGTTGATGGGCTCAAGGAAATTTAGTCAAACCAAGTCATGTTTCAACCACTTTTGCTGTTAAGATGAAGACTGGAAACTCATTTCCAGTGCCATTTTATCTGCTTTCTCTGCCTGCAGAAACACAAACTCTGATTAAAATATTTTAAGTGGCTTTCCTTTAAAGCTTTCTCCTGCATAAATGAGCTGGTGATGGATTTCTACTGAACAATTTTGAAGCATCTGTGCACCTGACTTGCCAGCATCCGGGATCATCCAGACTCACAACTTCAGCCTAAGTTGTTCTCTGAATAATTTTAAATGATGAGTGTCACTCATAGATCATTAGTTTGCTAGAAGTCAGATCTAGTGTGAATGTTTTCAGGAAAAACACTGTTAAAAGAAGAGTTCTGAGTAATTACCTGTGTTATATAGTTTCCTAGAGATAACTCACCATTAAACAGATTTAGGTCTTGTTAACTGCAGGAAAGGAATTGCTGGAATTCTTTACGTGTACATGGGGACACACTTGGTCCTTGTAAAGAGCCTTGTGTGCTTGTTGGTACTACTTCTAGCATACAGTAATTAAGATTTATATTGCTTGAGGAAATTTGATTTTAACACTGGAAATTGTGGTTTTCTGTAATCAGAATGTAAAGGGGGGAAAAAGAAAAATGTGCACTTGAGACTCCTTGTATTTGTGAGTGTAGAACTGTCCTTTATATTTGGTTTAGCACAGCAGTTCAAAGGTGTTGATCCAAGAGCAGCCAGGACCATATCCAAGTGCTGAACCCACAAAGATTTAGGGTGTTCTGTATTTTAAAATAAGATTTATTAACAGCAGAAACCTCTCTGTTATCCACAGTGAATATAATCCTTGTTTCTACATCCTAGACCTTAGTGTGTAATAACAATTTCTCTATGGGAAGAATACACAGGCTGATAAAAAGTTTAAAAATATTTTGGGAAAATTCTGCTTTGTCAAATTTTTTTCAGTGACATCATTGTTTTAGAGTAACAGTCTCTCTACCATGAAAAATATACAATAATCATAGGGGAAAAATTAGACAAAACAATAAAATCAGCTCCCCATTTTTTGAGGCAATGCAGACGTGAGCCCCAAGGAAATACAGAGAGAGAAAAGAGAGATCAACATATATTCTGATTGACATAGTCAGGATACATCCTGCACCACCCCTTCTCTTCCCAGACATCCCAGTCTGAGGAGCAAGAGTCTGTGCATTACTAACAACTGCAACACAGCAATAACAGAAGTTTTTCCTGGTAAATAAATATCCTTGTTCTTAGCAAAGTAAGAAAACAGTTTACTATTAAATTGCAGAAAAATATGGAACTAAAAAATGGAGAACAGAAATCAGATGCGACCTGAGAGACTTATGACTGAGGGAGCAGCCTGAAGTGACACAGTTCCACTAAATTCACATCAGAAAGGGGAGAATGGAATTCTTTCAGAAGAGGAGTACATCTAAAATAATGTAGGTTTGCTCTCCAATTCAAGAGAAATGCTATAATCCTCCAGTTGCCAGAATTTGAGTTGTGTTTAATGTGAAAGATAATTATGAACAGATATTTTGATATGACTTCTGCTTTTTTTTTTTTTTCTCTTTTTACTTTTTCACTCTTTTCTGATTTTTTTAACAGAATGTCCACCTGCTTCAGATCTTCTCATGACTTGTTCAGGGTAAGAGAGGAAGTGACTAAAAGAATTGAAAATTGAACATCAATACTAGGAAGCACATTGTGGTGGTGTTTGGTTTTATTTTTCCACTGTATCAAGATGGTGTCATTTCCCACCTGTCATTTAAAACCAGCTAGAATCTAAGCTGAGTTTAATAAATTTTTTTGAGTACTCAAGTGACATTAATGTTTAAAAAATAAAATCCAAAAAATGATAACCTCCAGTGCCACAAATATGCACCTGACACCCTGATATTTATTTTTTTAAATGCAAATTAGCTTGGAAGTGGTTTAGTTGAAATATCTCCCTTTAATAAACTACTTTCCAATGCAAGAATAAACAATTCAATTGAATTTATCCATCTGTTAGACTGCCTCACCCCAATAAGCTTTGAGCACACTGGTTGCTTTCAACCAAAATTTGACAGGGACACCATTATTTAAAAGAGAATTAAATTTATGTGAATCTCAGTAATCAAGTAGAAGACAAAGATTTAGATTAATAAGGAAAAAGCAGAAAGGGCTCAGCTGGTAAATATTCTGTTTGGACACAGAAATGAGCACATGAAGAGCTCCCAACCAGCCTTAGCCTTCTTCTCACACTGACTTTGGCCTGCTGCTCATGGAGATATCCAAGGGATACAGGGCAGAGCTGGAGATGTTGTGTTGGAGTCAAAGAAGAAATAAAGAAAAGGTACAGGGCAGTTCATCAGAAAGAAGGTTTCATTAGCTTCACTGCCCAGGGAACTACTTAGTTTTCATAGTAAGAAGCAATTTCCTACCCTTCAGAGTGTCACTTGGCTGGAGGTGTAAATCAGTGCAGCTTATGGGAATACCAAGGTGTGCTAATTATATCATCCCTGATCCCCTCTGGCATTAAAATCCCTCCCAGGAAGAATTCACTCTGTGAGGGGATTCTTTGATTTAGAGCCTGGGAAATGATAATAACCATAATGTAACAATACAACTTGAAAAATAGCATAAGTTACTATTTACTAGTATGCAAATGTTTAAAAAAAAAATGGCAATGCAATATCTCTTGAAGAATAAGCCCAAAAAGTAGAAGATAAATAGGATTTTCCTAAAATAATAATAATTCCTTCTAAATATGAATTCTGGAACAATATAAAATATGCAAAGAATAACTGTGATTCTCGTTGTCCTGAAATTTGTAATGCATTACTCAATATTTTAGATGAAAAACAAAAGAGACATTCCTTGTAAAATCACAAGAAAAGGAATAACTTTTCTTAAGAAAATGCCATAAACTCCAAGGAGAAGACCTTTCACTTCCTCCCATTAGGATTGCTCCATTTTACCCTAAACACTGAATTAAAGAATGAGTATCATCTGGAACCCAGATTGCACTGACTTGAGGGTGTCATGTTCTGGGCTATTATAATCATTAAGTTGCTAAGCATGAATAAGTTTTTGCTTTGCCAGCATCTTCTCCACAAAGTTTTATGCATCTTTCATTTCCCATTTTTTTTGTCTCTTCCTCAAACCAAAACATTTTACCTGAAGCTGAATAGAAAGTTTCATATGCCACTGACTTTCCTTTTAACAATTCACTTACGAAAAACAACAAAACAAATTTCAGTCTCTATGAAACCTTTCCTATTTTATTTTTTTTCTTTCCCCTGGTTTGACTAAGTGAGGAATAATCTATTATTTATATTCCTATCCACTACACACAGAGCTCTCTCTCTGGGGAGAAGATGAGATAAAGAGCAAACCACCTGCGACAGATGTTGCTCATATTCTCTCATGCACTCTGAGAAGGTGCTCAGTGGTGAAAGTGGCATGTGGAAAAGAGAGAGAGAGAGGGGAAACTAGAATGGTGTTCTGAGGAGGGAAAAGAGTTTATGTAAAACATTCTGCCTCTAAAAAGTCATCATCTATGCTGTTGCATCAATGTAGGCAAACCACTGGGACACAGCTTTACATTTTATACCTTCCTTCATGCCTTTGCCTCCTGCACAAACCAGTACAGGGCCCTGCTGCTCCAAACACTTCCTCTGAATTCAAATCACAGGAAACAGAAGCAATGAGAGCCTTAAATTGAGGAACTATTGGTAAACAGCGAGGAAAAATGTATTTCCTTAATACAGAACACAATACAGTTGATTAAAGAGAAGGAAATGCAGTAATGTGAATTATTGTGACAGTACCTTGTACATATATCCATGTTCAGATTGCCTTTGAAGGGCTGGGATTTTCTAGTTGGGAAATCTATAGGCAACCAACGTGATTCTGTGCTCTCTTCTAAACTGAATGTCTGCTTTTCCTTCAGTACACACTTTCTGCATATTTTCTTTTAGAAGCCATTTTGAGCAAGACCCTTAAAAATATTTAGAATTCTACCAGACGACTGCAACACTGATATCTGAGGAGGATTTGAATATTAGAAACTTTCTGATCAACTGAGTTCTTGATAGTATTCTCATAAATAATGTTCAGTAAACCAAGATTCTGTATTATGATCATGGTCTATATGGGAAAATTGGCTGCACTCCTGGCTGGACTGGACCAGCTCAACAGATGCACATCAAATGTTTCAGAAGTGTGAGAGAAGGTAAAGCTCAAGGAATGGTTTGCAGGCAGGAAATGAAAACTCCTTCTCAGTGGGGTTTTTTTTTTTTCCCCTCAGCTCTGGGATGAAAATATATATTACAGGAATTTGAGATTCAAACATGTCTCACTAACCATGTTAGCATCAGAAGCTGCTTCCTGCTTAATTCCTCCCCCAGATGGAGATTTGATTACCCATCTGTACTCATTTGTCCTCTCAAAAGTGTGCTAGAGAAATGGAAACAAAGTTCTTGGAATCCCTAGAAAGTCCTTTCTGATAAGACTTGAGCTACTTATCCTTTTACATTGAATACAAATGATATTTAGGTTTTTAAGTTTTATGTTTATGTGAACACCTGTATCTCAGTTGCTGCACTGCCATTCTCCTTCCTTCCCCTGGGTTCTGAAAGATAAGCAGATAAAAAAAAAAAATTCCAAGTTATGCAATGCAGGTTTTTCCTTCAAGGTCTTTTCTCTGTGTGGTGCCCAGTCTTCATAGGAGCCAATATCGAGTGGAGACTAAATGTGTTACTGTGAGACAAATAATGAATTAATAAAAAATTGTTTACTAATCAACATTTGAGAAAATGTCTTTATATGTCTTGCAGTGCTTCAGTCTGGATAATTTTTTAAATCATGAAGAAAAATAAAATTGAATGCAAAGGAATTTTGCTATGTTGGAAAATCAAGCTTACTCTACTGTTATTAAAAAAAAACTAAAAAAATGGAAATTTTGTATTGGTGCAGACCCCCCTTACTTTTCCATAACTGCTTGCCTCTTATTTTCATGAACTACAAAGTGAGAGGCACAGCAAGTAGTGCAAAGATTCATCTGGTCAGAATCTTTATTTTTATGCTAAAATCCATCTATTCTTGGGCAAAATGTAAGAAAAAAGAAAGTGTGTACAAGTATGTAGTACCCCAGTAATTTAGTCATCAGTAGGTCATGTTGCTGCACAGGCTCAAGAGCTGGTTCACACAGTTATTGAATAAAAGCAAAAAGTATAGTTACCATAGCAACGGCCACAACACATGGTGCTGATTTTTCCCTCTGAGATTTTAAGGTCCCTCACATTTTTAAGGAAACATGCATCAAAATATCTCATCTGCACTTAAAGGCCTTGGTGGTTTTTATTAAAATGCACCAGGTTCAATGCATTCAGCAGCAGCTATTTCTGCTGAGTGATTTTGAGGAAGGATAAGCTTCAAGAGCACTAATAGTTTAAATATAGATCCTATACAGGCTTTTTGTCACTGCTGGAAGGACATATTTTTATGTCTTCCTATGTTTTCAAACAGTAGGGAAATGAGAAGTTGTATAAAGGAGGTCATATTTCCAAAATCAGAAAACATCGTGTCTTGCTCCTTTGCTCCAGAAGGATGAGTCTAAAACAAGTAACAGCAACTGCATGGGTAAAGTCCTGGTCTGTCTTGGATGAAGAATTTCTGTGTCTGTCCTATCACTTCCCTGCTTTCCCATTAAGCATCTCAGAATGGAAGAATGTGACATGGGTTATCTTATTTTAGAAGGAGGTAGGAGCTTGCAGTATTAAACTTGCAGCAGTTAATGATTTGCACATATGTTTCAATGGTTTATGTATCATAAACTATAATTATAAACCAGCTATTGCACAGGAAAAGACTGTAAAAACTTCTGTCTGTTGTGTTTTAAAAAAAACCTTCCAGCTAACCCTTACTTTTGGAGGAAATTTTAGGGAGATAACCCAAAATGACTTTGACTTGGCATAGGGAAATTCCAGCTGGCAAAGAAGGATATTATGAAGCATATTTCTACTGATGGCACAGTCTTCTGGAAGAAATTTAAATGCAATTTTTAGAACAGTTCAGCCTTCAGAGATCCCTTACTTCTTCCTACAGAGCAGGTTTAGTATTCACTGAATTTTATTTCTGTTGGCTATAGAAGAACTTTCCTTCAGTTACTACTTAATGAGTCTTTCCTTTTTACTTTTCATGTTAAACCAGTGGTTCTGGTTCTTTTTTTGGACCTCTGAGAAAACATCACTGTTGATATACACATCTGTATAGGGAATATCAGCCCAGAAAAGGTACTAACTCAGTTAATTTTTGTGAGGGTCTCAAAATCATCACACAGTCTGCAGGTTGAAAACAGGTGTCCTGAACTATTAAAAAGCATTGCTATAGCCTGTGTAATAATTATTGCATTTTACCTCTGCAGCTGATACAAATGAAGTCAGGTTTAGGCATCCTATAGTTGATATATCAATGGAAAATACTATTATTTAATTTTAATAGTAATCCAGTGCAGAAGACAGTCATATAGAGACAGAGCAGTAAATGTCTGACAAAGCAGTTGAGTCAGGTAGAGATCATTGACAATGAGTAATGATTTCATATAAGACAGAATGTCAAAAGAATAATTTACAGATAATATTAGGAAGGGTAAATGAGGAGACAATGGTTCAAAGTGAAAATAAGCTCAGGGTGCAGTGATTCAAAAATTGTTTGAAGGCAATGTAATGCAAATACAAAGCTGGCAGTGCTGCATCCCTTTGAAACAGAGGGAAGTCTGCAACCTAATTGTAAAATATGGCTCCATTTACTGAACAAAGAATGTTATCAGTAAGACAAGAGGAAAGCTGAGAAGAAAGCACTGGTTTATGCTGCTGGTAGTTACTCCTCTACAAATGGGCAGAACAAAGAGTATGGATTTGTACAGCCCCATTTAAATACTTAGGGATTATCTTGTACAAGGGCCATATCATTATTCATATCTGTATGTACAATGCTGAAAATAGTGATTGGGTTGTTCAGCCTATAATGCCAACACATAAATTTCCTTTTCCTTCTGCATGGAGGTGGCTTCTTAATTACATTCATCTGTACATCTCTGGTCTGTGTAACAGGTTTATTTTTGAGTCACTCATTTCACAGGTGCTTGAAAGCAATACAAAGATACTGTGAAAATGGTGATGGGATTCAGTACCAAAAGCATTCAGTCAGACCAAATCAGGGTGCAACAGGCAGAGGGAGATAAATTTAGTATCAAAGGACTGTTGGTGGAAAACAGAAGCACTTTTTTTGTTTCTCACTGGTATATAGGACTAGAGCACTGGACTCAGCTACCTGACAGTTCTGGCAAGTATGTAATCTCATCTGTAAATGCAATAACCTCGATTTTGAGAGTAATTAAAGTGTTGTCTTCCCCTTTTCATATTGGACAAACTTCATGACTCTGATTAGCATTTTTACTTTCAGTTTCCAGTCTGTATTCCTGATCAACACTGGAATGTGACACTTATTCTGCACTCTTTCTCCTTTGTAGTGTTTTGAGGACTGACATTTGATTTGATCTTTAATTTTCCTCGTTATGCTTGAGACTTTCAGTCTCAGTGTTATAGATATTTTTCTTGATCAACCTTCTTTCCTTGTCAAGCGAGTGCTAAAGCCGGGTTTCAATATTTTAACACATATTTATGTTTCTAATTAAAAAAAAAAAATTCAGGAAGAAGTTAACTTTAGACTTCCTCTAGCATGAATACAGTCTCTTATGATCAAGTCAGGAGCTGCATTTTTTTACAGGGTGAGATCAATATAAACCCTCAGATTTTGGGTTAGGCAGAGAGTTTTCTTTGAAGCAGCCATACAGAGCACACCTGTTGGCCAAAATATCACTGTTTACTGTTCTTCCATGGTCCATGGACAATAAAGTGTTAGGCCCCTTTTGGTTTTGTTTCCTTGATTTTGCAGCCACTAAACCAGCCAGCACAGTTGCTATCCCTTTAACACACTGCTTCTGTCCCAGTATACATACTATGTTTTTATTAAATCCATAATTCATATTTCCAAGTTTCTTTCCTCACATCAGGAGTTGTAAGCAAGAATAGCAATGACACACATCAGCAGTTATAAGCAAGGATGGTAATGATGTAAGGATGTTGCAACAAACAAAATGTTGTGTGAATGCAGTGCTGCTCCCCATGAGCCTCCACAGAACTCCCCTGCCTGTGTGTTGCAGAATCACAGACTGAAAATGCTTCCAGCTAGACAAATGTTTTGGGGATTTGGTTCTTTAGAATGAAAGGATCAGCCTGTGTGTTTTCAAGTTCTCACTGGCCATTGTATGCTGCACAAAGACACCATAGAAGCTGGTAGGTAGGGAAAGATTTGTTGCAGCCTATTTTCTTCAGCTACTGTTGTAGCAGGTTAAAAAGATAAAATGCATTTAATTTTATAGAAATGGTGCAAAAAAATGTTTGAATATTTAACCTCAAAATCTTTGTTGTAGAAGTGGATGATCACACATACTTATTTACTCTTTTTCTGTTACTGAAAAATCACTTCCACAAAAAAAAAAAAGAGAGAAAACATGGAGATATGTGCATTACTATGTAGGTCAACTATTAATTGGTTTCAAAGGGCTTTATTCTTTAAAAGAAATGATCCTTTTATACTTACAGAAGACATTTGTTCCATTTGCAGTATAAATTGGGACACATGCAGTTTCCTTTGTTGTTCTCCAAACCATGATGATTAAGCAAGCCCATTAACTCAACGAGCAGTACAGTAAGACCTTTTGCAAACTACTTCAGAAGGAAAGCAGAAAAATCTCTATAAACACAGGTGAGCAATAAAATACCAATAAGGCAAAAGTATTGTTTGCAGTATACCCTTAATCAGTGGCGATTCTTTTTGTGTCTCAGCATGAAATCTCCACATCTCTGAAGTTAGTTTCATAAAAAATAATCAGGACAACTGTATAAAACCTAAAGGCCATTAAAAAATAGATTTTGCCTCTACAAAATATCCATTAGATGTTCAAAAATGAACCACTTGCATTTCAAAATACTTTGGCTTTTTGTCAAAACTTGAATTTTCCAGGCAGGGAGGGATCAGGTTAGAAAGCTAAAGCCTGTATAAAATTAAATCTTGCCAGGGATATCAAAGGAAAAAAAAGAAAAGCTTCTTTAGACATGGTGATGATAAAAGGAAAACAAAAAAAAATGTGGATCGTCTTCAGAAAGAAATACAAGATCTTCCCTGGGCTATGAGGAGACTTGAGGGACTCACCAATTTTTTTCTTGCCCTGGTCTTATTAACCACACCACCCAACTCACAGAAGGCAGAGGCAGCAACTGGGAAGACAAAGTGTCTGCTGTAGAAGATCAGATTTGACAACATCTGAGGAACCTGAAGGTGAAAAAGTCCACAGGATCTGATGACATAGCCATGAGGGAATAGCAGATTAAGTGGTTGTCCTGGGTTGCAATGTAAAATGTACCCAAAAGTCTGTATTCTGTCACCATCTTCATAAACTGTTCAAACTGGTGGAACAGTGTTCCCCACCTCCCTCATGACTCATCCCTGATAAGCTCATGAGGCTATCTTCTGTTAATGGGCCAGCTGTTGACACCAGGTGGGGCAGAGTCCTTTATCTCTCCTATACTATCTCCTGTTAATGGGCCATCACCGCATGACTGATAAGACTATATCACCCATTGTGAGATGCTCCGCCCAGAGGGAGGAACCAAGCCTTCCAGCCTGGATATAAGGGGAGATTTTGAACACCACAGGCAGCCTTTCCACTGGATTCTCAGAGGAAGACCAGACCCTTCTACATTGCCACTGGACCTTCAGAGGAAGATGAGACCTTCTCTACAGAGCCACTGCTTCAACGGAACCATCACTTCAGGAGGACTGCAGCCACCATTTAAATTGGACTGCTGCTAACCCCCTGACTGTCAGGGGGTCAGGTTTGTACTCTGACTCTGTCAGTGGGTTGTGGGGTTTTTTTGTACTATTACATTTATTTTATTTCTTTCCTATTAAATCGTATTTCTGACTTGAAGTCCCTCACTAATTTGCTTTAAAACTAGTACAGTGGTTTGGTAGCTGTCCATCCCTTTCAGGAAGTCATGGTAGTCCAGTGAAGTTCCAACTGACTGGAAACAAAACTCTTTTTTAAAAAGGTAAAAAAATAAAGGAAGACCTGGGGACCTACAATTCAATCACTGTAACCTTAGTGCCCTGCAAGATCATGGAACAGATCCCCCCAGAAATCTTACTAAGTCACACTGAACCCCAAGGAGGTGGGTGGTGTCTGCCAACATGGCTTCACCAAGGTCCTCTGTGCTGGGCTTACAATGTTGGTGGATAAGGGAAGAGCATTTAACATCATCCACCTGGACTTGTGCAAAGCATTGACACATCCTGCACAATGCCCTCATCTCTAAACTGGAGAGATATGGATTTGATGGAGGGACCATCATCCAGCTCAGTAGATAAGGAACTGGCTGGACAGCTGCACTCAAGGAGTTGGCTGCAATGAGGTGTCCTTTAAGGTCCCTTCCAGCCCAAACCATTCAAGGATTCCATGAAAACTCCCACTTGGATGAACAGGGCTTAGTATTCTTGAAAAGAAGCGTTGTTTTGTAATACCTCCCTTGTACCTAAAATGTGATGTTGCCTTAAATGAGGCTGTTCTCTATTTAGAAAAATCTTCTAGAGTGAGATGAGATGGCTGAGAGAATTAATAATTGCTTATAGCAGAAGATGCCTTCTGTGGGTGCCTGGTTTAAATCCAGATTAACCAAGACTGGACAGTGTTATTGCCATACCAGAATAAACTACAGTCATAACTCTAACTTATGTTGCTTGCATCAGTGATTTTACACAGTACTTGTATCATTATTTGACCATGCTGTAGTTCTCATGCTGCTGTAAAAGAAAATTATTTCCTTAGCCCACTGTCCATCATAAGTTTCACAATTTGGTCCTTTATTTCATTTTGTATTTTGTCATTCAGAGAGCATCAGAAGTGTGAGTGGGACTGGGTGACTACAGGGGTTGATTGCATTATAGATTGTGTAGCTGTTCTTAAATGTGTCAAATTCATAATGAATGAATAATAATCACTACTACAATCTACTCACCTTATTTTCTGGAGGCTACCTGACTGCTAGCAATGTCTCTTAAACAGGAAGGAAATGCATAAAGATGCAGGAAGATGTTGGGCTGTACAAGCCTTTTCTATCTAATTCATAAGGCAGGTCACAAATTATGTTATTTTGCTGTTCCCATCACCACTGTTTTGTTCCACCAGTGCCCAATGCTGCCTGCTAGTTCCCTCAGGAGAAATCTGGAAATGGTTGAGAACTGACTTCCAAGTTAATAAATTAACATCTGTAGTCCTGTAACTGGAACAGAAACCCAGACAGGGTCTGCTCAGGCTGGATTTTTTGCTATTCCAACTTAACAGGTACCAATGTTGCAGTATTACAGCAGCATTACAGTTCAGATTAAGAATCTGGTTATAATTGTTCCCTCTTCAAGTTGAAGAAATACTTGCTCACAGTTGTTAGAAGCAATCACATATGTCAAAGCTGCTTGGTACTGATAGTTATAAAGAAAGGACAAATAAATCAAGTCTTGGCCAGTGCAATGTATCAGAGAGTAAAGTGTAATTTGGTCTTGTAGAACATCATGAAAACTCAGTACTTTCCAGATCAAAATTTTCAAAGACTTTGAAAACAGAATGGTCTAGCCACAAAATATTTACAAAGTGGGAAAATAACTCAGACATTTATGTTGCCTTTCTTTCACCAGCTTCACTTAAACAAGGCAGGCAGTCCACAGGAGATAATTGAGCTAAACACAACAGTGGCCAGGCTGACCCAGAAATACACAAGCAAAGTTCCTGTTAGCAGTCAAGTATTACTCTGCTTCTATACATGGATTACAAATGTTGTTGGGGAAAAAAATTATTAACACCACTCTGTTGTAAACTATTAAATCACTAGTATAGTCAAAGATACCTAACTTAGAAATGTATTATAATTTCGAGTTATTGTTTCTACCAGAATATTTTCTACTTTCTCTGTAACTTTGTACTTACTTCCCCTGCTAACTATGATCTGATAATGTATTTTTAAAGTAAACCCTTATTTTCAACACCAAGAATTTTTACCAGAGTGATTTAAAACATTTTAGTTGCTTCATTTTCCAGCATCACTCAAAAGACTTACCTTCATTTGCAAACATTACTGTGTGAAATATTGCTACAGTGAAGTCAGCAAAATGACTCTGAACTGCAGGGTGCTGAAACTCCCACATCCTCTTCCTTGACTGCTACAGAGTCAGGATTTCTCCCCTGTTGTGTTTATTCTGAGTGGAATGGAGTTGGAGCCTATAAATGATTTGCCACTTTGTAAATGTTTCTGTAACAAAACTCCAAGAATTTCCTATTAAAGGGGGAAGTAACTAAGGTTTAAGACAGAAGTGGTAGATTATTTGTAAATAAAAAGTGAGGCTTATTTTAATATAAGCACACTATTTCCATTTTTGTTGTTGTCACTATTTAATTTATGATGTATTATTATTATGCTGAAGCAATTTATCCAATTTACACTTATCTAGGTGTGTCTTTGTAGTGATACAAAGTTCTGAAGGGTCACTCAATGTATTAGATAGATGACCATTGAAATCTTCTCCAACAAACCTAAATGACAAACATATGGATAAGAATTGGTGATTTGGGCACAGTTCCATTGAGAAGAATTTCAGTCCATCCATGACCAGAATACTGACAGTTTTTCTTTAAGTCAAACTTTTCTCCAGATTTAAGTAATAGGAAGGACAAACTCTTATCTGCCATGGTATCACCCAATTTTAGGACCAAAAAGGGATTGGAAAAGTATAATCCTTCAACTAATTGTCATCATTTTAATAATTGTCTGCAATGAAGTAGGTAAAATTCAAGAAAAAATTAACTCAGGTAGTACACTTGTGGTAGGTAGCTTGCAGGATTCACTGTCACAGAATCACAGAATGGACTAGGGTGAAAGGGACCTCAGTGGTCCAACCTCCCTGCTCACACAGGTTTGCCCTAAAGCATATGGCATAGGATTGTGTCCAGAAACTTCTGGAATATCTCCAGTGAGGGAGACTCCACACTCCTCTGGACAATCTGTTCTAGTGCTCAGTCACACACAAAGTTTTTCCTTGCATTGAAGTGGAACTCCCTGGGCATCAGTTTCTGCCCATTGCTTCCTGTCCTAATCCTTAGCACCACTGAGTAGAGCCTGGCCCAGCCTCTGATACCTCCCTGCAGACTCTTTCAGACACTGATGAGGGCCCCTCTCAGATCTCTCACTGAATGGTCTCTCGTCCCTCAGACTTTCCTCCTTTCCTCACCTTTCCTGCCTTACACTGAACCCTCTCCAGGAGCTCCACATCTCTTTGTCCTGAGGAGCCCAGGCCTGGACACAGAACTCCACATGTGGCCTCACCAGGGCTGAGTAGAGGGGCAACTTCACCTCCCTGGACCTGTTGGTATTGTCTTTTCTAATGCCCCCAGGGATCCCATTGGCTTTCTTGGCCACAAGGACACCCTGGTCACTTGTATTTAAACTGAAATTTCTGTAGGAAAGGGCCTATGTTATACCACATGTGTGAATGCATGGGAAATTTGAACATCCACAAGCTGAACCACAAGGAACTACAATTAGGCAATCAGCAAAAATAATACCTTTCTTAATGCAGAACCATGACATGTTAATACATTTTTTAGCAGCAATCTCTCTGGAGAGAAAGGTCTCACTTTACCACTACTGCTCCCAATATTTAGTGCTGGGGGTTAAAGTGAAGGTACTTGCTAAGTAACATCCTACTGCAAACCTTTGTAATTCTGAGTCTTTCATACCCAGAAGCCAGTACTGCTACAAATGACAAGTCCCAGAAGCTCAAATGGCCCTTTCACTATGTGCACAGTGTATATACATATGCAGGAATGAGCCACCATCCAAAATCCTTTTGGCTCCCAGACATAAAAATCCACGGTGTGGTTTCTAGAATATAACTGCAGGCAGTATGGAAATTGTACTGTGAGAATATTGAGGGGAGCATATGTAAAATAAAGAGTGATTGCTGTGTTAGAAGCCCTCAGGATGGAATTCAGCACAAGAGCTCTATAGGTTTCAGAAGGAAAATACCTTAAATGGTGTTAAAAGATATTAACTAAATGTTGCCTTTGCATAGGAAAGAGACATTATTTGTTAAATATCAAATTTTAATTTAAGTGATGGTCAAGGGTCTGTTATTGCTTTTTATCCCAAATATATTGGTTTTTCTCAGCCTGGTCTGGTTTATAAAGAAAACAGAAAAAGTGTTTAAACCAAGTAATCTTGTTCTCAAAAAAAAAAAAAAAAAAACACCTCTGAAGTGAAAGATTCTTTGCTTCTTTTCACATTTTGCAGTGAGAATTTTGTTCCATATTTTGATTCAAAGTAAATATAGTTCCACAGGAGTAATGCTGAATGAGGTCTTGGATAGGGTATGAACGACAGGTTTTTCTACCAGCTACCTTCTTTGTACCCATCTTCCTCTGCCTCCCTCCTTTTGGCTACACGATCTGCTTGAAAACTAAGTTTGAGAACATGGTGGCTTTCCTACTATAGCTAGAACTTATCTAGCATAATAGGAACCCTTAAAGCCTTTTAGTGTTTTTGCAACACTGATTATTAAGATATTTTTCCTTACTTGTACTCTGATTCATCTGTAGTGATTTCTGTGGCACTCCATACAAATGACAATGTTAACATCCTTGTAGCACTGATAAAGCCAAAAAAGCTAATGCTGTTTAAGCATCCCAACACCTTCAAAACACTGCCAAATGAATGCCCCTTGTAGCAACCAAGGTGTTAGAGAAGGACTGGAAAATTGCTCTCTTATGTAGTATTTTAAAGTAATCATTTTTAAATTAAGTGATAGGACAACGATACTTTGAAATAATCTATTTCTGTAAATTCTTTTTTCTTTTGTCCTGATCATGTGAGTTTTAACTCTAGATATTATTTGTTAGACTCTTATAGACCTTAAGAGAGATGCCAATTATAATACCTGTGGTATTTCTGCCTTCACAAAGAGAAGCAATGTGGGACAGTCCTTTCCTCCTCAATCTTGTATTAAGTAGATCATGAATTATTAGTACCTAAACTACCTCTAGGTACAGTAATTTAGCTTTACCAGGAAAAGCTTAAATACAACATACAGTTTGTGTGTTTTGAACATGATGCTGAACATGAGGTGAAACCCTCAGAAGTTTACCTCAGGGTCAGCTGAGGGTCTCTCGTGCTTTGCAGTTCTCAAAGATCTGCTCAGCAAGACAATGTTATGCAGCCCAGAGTTGTAACTGAATCTGTTTACACGTGTCCTACAGGGAAAACTCCAAGAACATGATCAATCTATTCAGGGATTTTAAGTGTGATTTATATAATTTACAAGCTGTGTTTAATGCAGACTACTAGCCCACTTATACTTTTTTTTTTTTAAGAACATCTTGAAGGTTCAAAGAGTTTTACAAGCACTGATAATTAACTCTGGAATTTTCAAAGAGGTTTGAAAGTGAGCCCCTCATCCACAGTTGAATTGGCTAGGCAGCTCCTGAAGACTGCTTTAAAAGAGCATATCCTTGACTATTTTAAGTACAGCTGTGTTCCTCAGAATAGAAAATACTTCCTTACCCCATCCCTTTTTCTTTGCAAGCCTTAGTATGAAAGATCCCAGTTGATTACTGTCTTTATGTTATAAATAAGATTTTCAAAGGATGAACTTGACCCCAGTCATTAAGGAAAAGGAAGCATGAGTAATACTTTGTTTAGAGAATCTTCTTAAAATCAGATACTACAGGGTCCACTGATACAAGTGTCAAGATGAAAACGAGAATTTTTTTAATAATAAGGCTGATTAACACAGTAATTTAATGTCAGTTGCT
This sequence comes from Lanius collurio, assembly GCA_020086605.1. Classification (NCBI taxonomy): domain Eukaryota; kingdom Metazoa; phylum Chordata; class Aves; order Passeriformes; family Laniidae; genus Lanius; species Lanius collurio. The sequence continues at coordinate 2,610,992 of JACBWW010000049.1, forward strand.
AGAGATTCTCCATGGTCAACAATTGCAGGAACTCAGCACTTCTGTACAATAAATCATTATGATTACACAGAAGCTTTAAAACTCTCTAAAATATGCATCACTTCTTTGGGACTCATGCAGGAACTCACACATATTCCAATTTTTTACTTAATACCTACTTATCATCTATTTTGCTTACTTACCTTATACTTACACATTTTACCTCCTTTAACATACCTACACATAACCTATACAGTTCACTTATACATAACTCACTACTTACACATCTTGCTCTACTTTTACCTATCACAGTACAAACACATTTTACTCACTTATGCTTACTTAACACAGCACTTGTACCTAACACAGCACTTACACAGTTTACTAACTTATCCACAATACAGCACATACACATTTTGCAACTGCAGTGCAGGAGATTAAACCTCACCTAATCAGTCCCTCTACTTTTCCCCAAGAGCTCTGCACACACTTTTTAGAAAATAAGGTTGGTTTTAGTCCCAGGCAGCACAATCCCTTTTTAGCTATTCCTTGTTTTCCTGGTACTTAGTTTTTCAGCTTCTTCTTTCCCAATTCAGCACAGTTTACCTCTCAGTCCTTGATGCTCCAGACCCAGGCAAGCAGAGTCAAGATGGTGGCAGCAGCAAACCCCACCCAGTGATCAGCAGCCAAATTAGGCCGGGAAATACAAACACGACAGCAAAGGAAAGAGCTCAGCTATAAACCTATCCCTAAACCTATCCCTAAACCTATCCCTAAACCTATCCCTAAACCTATCCCTAAACCTATCCCACCTCTCTTCTCTCCCCTCACTAAACCTCCTGACTGGGCTTAAAAACCCTCCAGGAGCTGCTCTGCTGCAGCTGAAGGTGGCAGGCCAGGTGAAGCTGGTGAGGGTAATTCCAGCCTGGTCTCACTCTGAGGGCTGCAATAGGAATAACTACAGATGGTTTGGCTGGGGCACACTGTCATGGTTCAAAACACCTTACAACAAACAATAAACGACATATTTTTCCACAAGTTATGCTACATTTCAATCAAGAACAAGTTTTTTAGAACTGCATGTATCTGTGCTATAAGCAGTCAGAACTGAACCCATCAGCACTTAAAAAAATTCTTTTACAGCTGAATTTCTTTGTTTGTGTTGAGCATCATTTCTTTATATCTTTACTGCCTGTATATTTTTAATTTTTTTTTTTCTCCTTTGGTAAATATACAGTCAGCAACATATTTGAAGATGTTTTAGGTGATATATCCTATTTTTGTAACTGACTGATTTTGAGCCCAGAGGAAAGAAATAAATCAAAATAGTGTTTGGGTGCTATGAAGGAATATAAATTTTTTGGAGAAGAAAAGCAAAAAAAACCCCATTGTGGTACAATTCAATTCTTGTCTTCTTTCTTGTCAGAAGAACCGTGAGGTTGTTTAGGTTTTGGGAACAGAAGTACCAATGCATTTAACTTGTCTTTAATTGAAAAATACCACTGATAATCTTGAGAACAGAAAAGTGATATTTTAAGCAAAAACTTTAAGCAAGCAGTACAAGGGAATGTTGTAAGCCCAAGGATAACTCTTTTTTCTGGAAGTTTCTACATCCCTTTTTCTCCTACAAATTATACCTGTGACTGGGCATTTGATAGTGAGCCATGGAAACAAACAATTGTATGTAGTGAGTAAGTGGAAACACTGTCCTGCATATAATGGTCTTTGCTGGAGCAGTACAAGGCTATTTCTAATCTGTTAAAGATCTATTTCTTCTTCACAGTGTTTGTCATTACAGAGACAGACAAAAATAATACAAAATATCCTTTTTATGGATATTTATTTTATGGACCTTATGGGACAGAAAGCTTTTCACGTCACATGAGGAAATATAATTTAACCTTGGAGTTCCACAGACAGCACTGCCTGTCTCCTGGCTGCCTGACACACTTGGCACCTAAAGGAGCTCCTATATTGCAGCTCTGGTCACATGGGGAGAATTAAGCAGCCCTGTGGGTGCTGTTCTGTTTGCAACCAAACTCTGCAGGAGACTGGAAGGTTTTTTGCAGCATTTCCTAAGGTTTACTCCAACTTCAGGCGAGCTAATCTGAAAGTGAACTCCACAGCAAGTATCTTACACTTCATTTCCTCACTTTTCACCTTTATTGACCCAGAGGTCCAAGATAAATTCTTTGGTTTGCTTCTATCCTCTGTCCAAACTTCCAGGACTCATTCACCTGTCTGAAGGGGGCTGCAATTCCTGTGGATGAAATGATCATTACCCAGATCCTGAAGCACTTGTTTCCCAGACTGCTTGCTCACACCTGCACCCTCAGCATCAAAGGCTCAACTGCTGTATCATTTCTTTCTACATAACAAAGTTAATTTCATTGGGGCCCTCTTCTCTCTGGTTATTTCATTGCTTCTCTCTGGTTATTTATCACCAGTTTTCCTTTGTTGGCTGTTCCAAACATGGTACTTTCAGGTTTTGAAATGTTGCATCCAGCTTAATTTGTGTTTATGGTTTATAATAATTAACTAAATAAAAGCAAAAATAACAGACTAACATGATGACATGGTGATAGTGACCTGGTGACAGTGACCTGCTATGCTTACATTTTTGGCCCTGATTTTCCCTGAAAGATGGTGGAGAACATAATCCATACACTATCCTGTATTAAACTGTCTTGATAGACCTCACAGCAGAAATTGCACAAATTATGGTAGGTCCAAGTCTGCTCCCACAGAATATCTATGTTCTAAAAATCAGAAACTGGTTCACCCAGAATATATGACTTTTACTGGAAAATAATAAACCCTCCTTACATTACTGACCTATTATACACACATTTTACAATCTGAAGGAGCAATCTGTGCTAAAGAGAAACATAAATAAGTTCTTATTTTGGCAGTTTTATTACAAATTGTGTTGCACAATAGCAGATGAGCAATTTTATTCATTGACAAATGGCTTAGATCGGACTGGTGCAATGGTTCATTAACCTTATGATAAGTTTGGGCTATCTCAGAAGTGTTCTTGCTGTGAATTTAGATTTGATGATGGCTCACACATCAAGGAAACAAATTGCCTTGTCTTTTATAGGAAAGAAGGGGGGAGTAAAGAAGTTAATTGATGTCTTTTGAATCCTATAACTAATAAAGCGGGATTTTTCCTAGACACTGCTTTCTGATTCTTATTAGATGCATTAGACAGACAGAATGCCAAAAGCACAGATTATTTTAGTTCTGCTGTTACCAATTAAGGGAGTCAAAGAACCCTGATTACAATTATCAGATTTTAATGAGCAATTGTCTGTCAAGATTTTTTCACAACTCTAAGGGCTCTTACACAATTTGTATGCAAGGTACAGGTAACCTTGCATAGTGAGTTTTTCTTTAGATAATCAGTACCTGAT